>JAWNGG020000365.1:55000-166612 GCA_036937485.2 Tetragonisca angustula | reverse complement strand
CCCCCCCCCTACCTACATACATACGTACGTACTGTTGCACCGAGTGTCCTACAGAGGACACTCGGTGTATATCCCTAACTCGACTCGAATCAACCACCACCGTCACGTTTAAATCAAAATCACATCGAACGCACTCGTGTGTGTGTGTGTATATATATATATATATATATATATACATATATATATATATATACTTAATCTCAACACGCGTCACACCCAGGTCTACTTCTTTACATCAGTTTTGCAATATGTATGTGTATGACACCGTATATATGATTGTACCTTCGATTCTACGTTTTTCTTTCTTTCTTCGATCCTCTTTTTTTTTTTCTACCTTCCCACGTTTTCTACTTTTCTCTTGACCGTGATCTTCTTCCAGGTGTTTACTTACTTGCTCTGTGCTCTTCTTCCCTTACGTTGTTGCGTGTTCGATGTAGTAATGTGCCCTTTTATGGTCGCGACACACGGGCTCGTAGTTCAGCCGAGTACGACGAGTAAATGCGTCGCGACGAGAGTAGATGATCGTTTCCTTCGTGCCCTCTCTACGATCCAGAGCACTCGTTTTGCTCTCGATCGAGCGAAAACTACCGATTACATTACACGTCTCTCGTTCTTTTCCACTAGTGTCTTTTTCGCCATCGTCGGTGTTTTGCGATCGAAGTATTACGATACTCTTTCAAAACGTTCTTAAAACTGTCACGTTCCGCGTCGATTTCGTGCGAAATTTTTTGCGAACGCGGCTTGAAGGATCCGTTTTCGTTCGATGAAAAAACCGGTACGTTTGATTTTTCCACGGTATCGACGGAAATCCTCGTCTTCCACGAAAAAAAAAAAAAAAGAAAGGAAACAAGTTACAAACGTAGCGAACTTAATCGGCTACCCTTTTATAAACTTTTTATACGTGTTACACTTGGCGGACTTTAGAGAGGACGTAGAACAAACGTACGTACCTTCGACCATTATACAGATATATAGATCAGTGGTTCCCAACCCTTTTTTTTTTGGCCATGCCCCACTATCTCTGCGTCACGTAAATTCCTATTATTCAAAGTGTGAATTTTTGACGTGAAGGCAGGTTAAAAGACCCATTAACTTGGTCTAAACGAGCTTCCAACAAACGTTTTCATCCATCCGAAAGGAAGAAAATGAAAAGGTTAAATTTTCATTTAAACGTATATTGTTAACAACTCGTTCTTCGATTGCCCCCCCCCCCTACAGGATTAGATTGTATCCCTTGTGGGGCGTAGGCCCCATGTTGGGAACCACGGGTACAGATGAATTTCCGTGCAACGTGATTTTTCGATTCTTACGCTTTGTCACTGCGTTGAATCTTTGTCGATTCTTTTTCACTTTTTTCCCCGACGAATAATCGTAGATTTTCCAGAAGCGGGTCAAACGAACGATCGATCATAAGATGACGAAAGAGAGAAAGCGAGGGTTGCTCACAACTATACCAAGAAAGATATAACGCGTGTCCGTCGTGTCGGCGCTCCTCCTCAATTTGTAATTTGTACCTTTTTTCATTCGTTTATCAACGTACCGTACTTGTTAACTCTCTCTTTCTACACACACACACACGCGCGCGCGCGCGCGCACACACACACACATACACACGTACAGTAACACGTATACACGCGTGGGCAAATGCAAGCGCGCGAATATGCATACACACACAAACACACGCATACGTACACACAGAAAATATACACACATACACGCGCGGATACGGTCCGATAATACGTGGTGATTTTCCCCTGAGAAACCGAAATTTGTGGTTGAAAGAGTGAAGAGGAGGATAGGAAAGGAATAGGTAGCTCTTAAGCGTTAAAAAAAAAAAGAGGAAAAAAAATGAAAAAAAAAGGGGAATCACGGCGTCCGACGGGGGAAGGAAAAAAAAATAACATTTCAAGCGTAGGAAATCTCTATTGTACATTGATTATTGATACATGAATTATAACAATAATAAATTATATACAAAGTCACATAGCCAGAGGTCTTCTGTGATTCCGTTTTTTCTTCCGTATTTTCTTGGACTTGGATTTTCAGTTTCAGTTTCTTCAAAAATCCTCCTGCCCCCCCCCCCAAGTTTCTCTCTCGACTTTGTTATTTTGTTATTAGGTTTAGGTTTTCTCCTTTCTTTCCCTCTTCCAAATGCTGTCCTCTGTTTCTCTTTCTCTCTCTTTCTTTCTCTGTTTTTCTAACTCCTTTTCTTTTCAATGAAATTTGAAAGTATTATTATTATTATTATTGGAAATATCTCCCCAGTCCCGTGCCCCGTGTCGTCCTCTTTCCGTTCTTCATTACCGTATCTTTTTATCGCACTCCCGGATTCGTTGGTCGACCGGATGACAATATACCATGTGTGAGTAATCCCTAACAGTGCCTTATGTTTACTGTCAGCGATATGTACTTCTTTACTATTCTTTGCAGTTCTTTGTTGTTTCGAGGATTTGCTCGTTTGCTCGGTAGCGGCACAACCGTTTTCTTTTTATTGTTTTCTTGTTATGTTCGTAGCGTCCCGGACGCGCATCTTCGATGCGCGTTTAAAATCCACACTTTACACATTCTTTGAATGGTCTCTGCAACTGGAATGGCTTCGTCGTTCAACGAATGCCCACACATTGAATGACAGTGATTTTAGTTGCCTCGAAACACGCTGTCGTTGTGACGTAGAGCTCTTGCACAACGTAGGACTTTTGCATGTTCCGAACGTCACGTTGAGTCTCTCCTTTGTTCGTTTATTAACGTTCTTAGTTCGTTGCTCGTTCATTTGTTTCGACCTCGAATGTTTTGGATGTGTATTGGGGACGTATTGTTTTCCTGAGTTGTGTATATATTTTCTAGACTGTTAGCTGAATGCTGAAATTTCAGATAGGTTAGATCTGCAATGTGACACTCGCAACAACGATTAGAATCGACCGAGAAGAACCAACGTACGTTCTTTTCGAAAGCTCTTTCTTCCCTTGAAACGCATCCCCCTGCACGAGATGTGTATGCACGTATCTACTTACGTGTTTGTGTGTTAGTTGGTCATTTCAAAAGTTCTCGCGGTTTGATTGAATTTGATTCTCTGGTTGGATCTTACGTACTCGATGATAACTGCGTACGTACGTACAGGGTGCAAAGAAAAATTTTGTCCTTGGCTATCACACATGAATTCTACATTCTCGATTTGATGGAAAAACGATTTTTGTTCACAAAAATGAATTTCAAGGTCAAAAATTTGTTTTCTTTTTTGCATTCTATTCTATTTATCAGGAAAGTAAACTTTTCCAAGGAATTTGATAGTCCCTTTGAAAAATGACAAAAACGTTTTTTAATTATTTAATAGTATTGTGGACGCCTGCGTTCTAACAGCGACTTTATAATACGGTTTCACTAACATTTAATTTATTATAGTTTTTGTTATATTATTATTTATTATAGTAGCATCAGTGTGAGTCTAAATAATCAAACAATAAAACTAACTGTTGACATTACTCGAAATAGAAACGTTATATCTACGCGTCCAGAACCATAAAGTCGCTGTTAGAACCCACGCGTCCGCAATGTTAAATAATTAAGAAACCATTTTTCAAGAGAACTATTAGGTTACGATCCATGGTTTCTTGAAAAAGTTTTACCTTAGTAAATACAATTTAAAAAAAAAAAAATTTTGACCTTGAAATTCAAGGTTTAGATCAATTTTGCGGAAAGTTCTATATATTCCCGTCAAATCAAAAGTGTTGAAGAATTCACCTATGATAGCCACGGACAAACATTTCTTTCCACCCTGTACGTATATGTATTTTTGAATTTCAGTGAAATTTCGAAAATTTCAGTGGATCATTTTAAATTTTAAAGCTTTCAAGCCGCGACAACGTTCAGAAACGAAAAATGACCGGTTAGAAGGAATGAACCGGACTCTTCCGAGATCCTTGCTCGCCTTTTCTCTCGTTCTCTCTTTATTTTTTTTCCGTCTCTTCTTTTCGTCTATTCTCTGTTGCAAATCCTACCGTTAACTATGGAACATGAGAATCGCCGCGGCTGAAAGTCAAAAGAGGCTGATATCACAACTATGTTATGCACCGTAGCATGAGGCTCGAGTTCATATCTTTTTTTTTTTTCCCCTCCCTCACGAGCGTTTATTTTTCATTGTATATCTCATCTATTTGACCGCAAATTTTCTTCGTTCTTCGTGGCCCGGTGTCGATCCGAGAATTCCGTTCTCTTACTTGCCTTCCGTTTACAGATACCGAGGTAGATAGACAGGAAAAGCCAAAGAAACAGGAGAATAATAATTCCGTGTTCGCCAACGAAAAGTCTTCGCCTGAGAAACGTACCAATGGTACGATGGATACCAGCAATGCGAGCATGGCCAACACACCGGACCTAAGCCCCGTGAAGAACATACGAAACGGCGAGGTGGAGGATGCCGAAGTTCGGAAAACGAAAGTGAGCTGGCGTTTAAGAAATATTTCTTGCACTATTGCACTTTTTTACACTTCCCCCAAAAAAAAAAAAAAAAAAAAAAAAAAAAAAAAAAAAAAAAAAAAAAAAAAAATGGGTGAGTTAACGCGTGATTTTCTTCTCAATGAACAGAGATGGCCGACTGACAAGGCGTATTACATAGCGAAGGAACTTCTTATGACCGAGCGGACCTACAAGAAGGATCTCGACGTGATAAACGTGGTACGTACACACGTATTTCGAGCATTTCGAGAATTTCAAGCATTCGTTGCGAACTACTGAAATTTACGCTAGATTTAACACTAGAACTACCAACCACTGAAGCATAAAATTTCCATCGGAGACGTTAAAGCAGTGTTTCCCAATCTTTGTTGGCCCTGAGCATGTCTAAGCTCCTGATGCCCCCCTCGCCCCTTTGACACAATTCTCATTATTCAAAAGGTGGATTTTTGACGTGGGGGAAACTTAAAGAGCCTAGATTAACTTGGTCTAAAAAAGCTTTCGAAGAACGTGACATCCATGAAAGAAAAAAATAAAAGACAGTTGAAGTACCTCGAAGAAATCACTAAGAAACTGTTAAAGAGATAATAAAGTAAAGTGGCACGATGAACAACAAGTAACGTTCTAAAACGTACAAAAGAGAACTGAAGTGCACATATATAAAGTAATTTTAATATGGAAGCTTTTTCTTTAACATTTCGATTATTTAAATTGTTATAAAATAAAACAAAGTATCCAACAAATTCAGAGTATAGTTTGAGAACTCGTCTTAAAGTGAAATGCAAAAAAATTGCCCCACGTTGAGAACCACGGCATTAAAGTGAAAAAATAGAGAAACTTTACGGCTTTATGGCTTAACAATAGCTTGCACAAGCTTTCATATATATACATATATATATATATATATATATATTTTTTTTTTTACAAAAAATGATTTAAATCTCTAAAAATGCTCCATCTCGTGTCTATAAAATTTCCAACAGAAATTATAAATTAGTCATTTTGACTATGGTAGTTCTAGTGTTGCAATTAGTGACTTTTGATACGTTTCGAACTGAGATTTCTCAGATGTAGCTACGCTGTATCTGTGTTACGCGAAGGCGAGAAAGACGTCGGCAGCGATAATCGCCATGTCCTATTTTTGCTCGACAGTGGTTCCGAGAGGAGGTATCTCGAGAGGCAGAATTAGAGGGTGAAGCGGTTGTTTCGCTGATCGAGCTTTTAGCGGACGTTCACGGGCCCTGCCTTCAAGAAATGGAGGCAAGATTGGAACGTTGGGAGAGCAACGCGCGGCACAACATCGGCGATTTTCTTTACAACACATTGTTGAACGTGCTGCCGCTTTACGATCAATATCTCGAGAATCTAATACCGGTCCTCGAGAAGATGGAATATTACACGAGGACGTCGCGCCGTTTTGACCAGCTGTGCCGGGACTTCGAGGCGCAGAAGCATTGTTATCTACCGCTAACCTCGTTCCTTTTGAAACCGTTGCAACGGTTGTTGCACTACAACAGTATTATCGATAGTATGTCGATCGTTTCTTACATACATATAAGAGCATATAACAGACAATGAAAAATTCATATAACTTTCTAAGAAAAAAAAAAAAAAAAAAAGATAATGTGACAATTCACTTGATATCAGTTTACTTTGACAATAGTAGGTTAGTTATTTTTGAAGATAATTTTACATCGTGTAAAAATAAAGATACCTCTTTTTTCGAAAATTATAAAAATTCAGGCGTCTGTAAGATTAAAAATGTTTCTTGGTAACGTGATCCACCATAATTTTGGAAGTTAGAAGGTTCATTTACAATGAACTCGTTGTATGATGGTTTTGAACTTTTTTGATGTTCTTTTGGACGTCATTTTATTGAACATTCATTTAGATGATGAAATGTTGAATCCTAATATTCAATGTTCAATAGAATGGTTCAGAAAAGAATCGTACAACAAGTTTCAAAGGGAGACATTAAAATGATGATGGATCTAGTCACGAAACAATTTTTTCAAGTTTACACGTTGCAACGTATGTTTGAATTTTTACAATTTTCTAGAACAAAAGTATCTTTGCCATCAATCTATCTGGTGTATGATGTGATCTTCAAGAAAAAACAAACTTAATTATATTAGATTATTAAAATAAAGGCCTCACATTTTGAAATGAAACCAAATGAGTTGTCATGTGATCATTTCTAAATTATATTAGTTTAAGTTATCGACAATTTTTTATTGTCACTGGTACAGTTATACTCTTCGCTGTACATACACTGTTATGCCTGCTTCATAATGATTCGATTTTTTAGGGTTATTAGACCACTATCCGAAAGACCATACGGATTTCGAAGATTGCCTAGCGGCAAGAGATCGACTAGGCGAAACGTTGCTCGAAGGCCTTAGTATAATTAATCAAGCGGTAAGTATCTGCTAATAATAATAATAATAACAATATTAGCTTCATTTGGCCAAGAATTGTACACTTTGATATATTTTGACGCTTGTGTGATTGTACGTGTAGGAAAATCTGGTTCAGCTTTGCGAAATGCAAAGAGACATCAATGGTTTTGACAATCTGGTCCAAGACGGTCGTAGATTCGTCAGACAAGGTTGCTTGCAAAAGTACAGTCGTAAAGGTTTCCAGCAAAGAATGTTCTTCTTGGTAAGTTTATGCACAAGTCCCATTTAAATGAGTCCCATTTTTTTATTTTTTTATTTTCTTTTTTTTTCAGTTTTCCGACATACTATTGTACACATTCCGTACTCAACAGCCAACTCAATGTTTTCGCGTTCACGGCCAACTTCCGTTGAAAGGAATGAAGATTCGAGAGAGCGACAACAAAACTGGATCGGACTTCGCGTTCGTGATCGACGCCCAAGGAAATCAGTGAGTATCTCGCGAATGGAGTGTTGTCCCGTTTAAGTAAATTATTGAACGTAACGAGGTGTTAAAAGGACGAGGTCTCTGCAGTCATTAAGAGGTCAATTGACTCTACAGGCTTCACTTGAGCGTGCTATTCTACCGATGTAAATGTGCCAGAGACGCATCAGTGAACATTTCGGTGGCCATTTATTCATCGAAATAATTCGCCGCTCCTATTCACCGTTATTACCGCTCATTTTCTTCTCTCTCGTTCTTTTTTATACACAATTGTGATACAATTGAAAAAAAAAAAAAAGAAAGAAAGAAACGAATATCAATGTACAATGAAGTCGACGGTTCATGCAGGTCTTTAACAGTGGCCGCTAGCAACGAAAAAGAAAAGGAGAGATGGTTGGAAGATTTGAACATGGCTATCGCGCAGGCCGATGCTGATCCAAAAATGCCCTACTTGAATTTGAAATCTTGCAGTAAGTGTTTGCACTTGCTTGATGCACCGGATGGACCTTCAACGGATCGTCCAGCAAAAATTGTAACGCGATGATATTTTTGTAGGTTCGGCCGATGAAATGGGCGAGGGCCTCGGGTTGGACGCAGACCGAGCAAGCTGCGGAGGTGCCAAAGCTTCTCAACGAAGCAACACGACCGTGCACGTTTGTTGGCATCGAAACACGAGCATAAGTTACGCCGATCAATTGCGAGCGTTTCAAGTGAGTGGAACATTGCTGTATCGAGGAAATGAACGAACAACGACGTAGAAAGCGACGCGTATTTACATTTTATTGCGTTTTAGAACCAGCTTAGTGGATTTCTGTTGCGGAAATTCAAGAATAGCAACGGTTGGCAGAAGCTCTGGGTCGTCTTTACCAACTTTTGCTTGTTCTTTTACAAATCGCACCGAGACGACTTCCCATTGGCCAGTTTGCCGTTGTTGGGGTACACTGTGACTACCCCGACGGAGAAGGATGGTATCAACAAGGATTTCGTCTTCAAGTTGCAATTTAAAAGTCACGTGTACTTCTTCCGCGCTGAGAGCGACTACACGTTCGGACGGTGAGAAAAAAGCACGAAATTGGGAATTTATCATCCGAAATTTTTGACCTGATCGAACTCGAATGTTTTCCAGGTGGGTGGAAGTAATTCGAAGCGCGACACAGCAAAGCTACCTGTCAAACTTCAATGGGAAAGAAGGATATTAACACACGTATTTTATAGAATATTGAAACGATGTAAGAGAACAACGCTGTATGCAGCATTGTTTCGGAGCGTGTTTCATCTTACGATGTATACGTGTTGCGTTAAAATCGATGGAGAAATCTCATCAACGCATCTTCAGGGGAAGACGGGATACGTTGTTAAAACTTTGCGGCCTTACTCCCAGGACTGAAATCAAATTCGTGCGATTGGAATTGTAATCGACAATCAAATCAAAAAGAATCAAAGGTAAATCTAAAGACTGTGTAAAGACGAAGATACGACGAAAAAATTAGTCGAAGCGTAACTTTTCATGTAGACGAGATGTTTATGTTTTGTTAATCTCCAAATGCGATTATCCGAAGGAATTTTGATGTTAAACGCGTCGTGTTCTTATCGTTTTCCTTGTACTTTAACAATTGACGCGCATTTGGAAAGAATACTCGGACAAGAGTGATAATTGGAATGTAAATAGGATTATTTAGATGTAAGCGGATCGCAGTTCGAAATTTATATAATGAATCTGGTATACGAATCTATACGCATTTGAGTTACTGATAAGAATTTGTTGTCCTTCATTGAAACTAGGAAACTACGACATCGATGGTAAGAGAAAAAATGTACAGACGTATTAGCGTGAACCTTGGACCAATTTTAAAGTAGGATTTTCTTAGTCATTCATATTTAGAAAAAAAAGACAATAATTTTGTTAACGTTCTAGAGATTTTTTTCTTTGTTATTAAATTAATATTAATAAGATATATTGGAGAAGTATACTTCTCGCTATTGTATTAAGAATTTCATAATTTCACAATTATTATATTTTGCTACGTATTATTATCGTAGTTATTTCCAAATAATGCACGATTCAATTGTATAAAGACTGGCTATGCTAACTTGTTGACAAGGAGTATACGAATTTTATGCGTGTCTCGTGTTCGAAACAATTCCTTTCCTCTTAAATAGATCGGGAATCCTGAAGATTCTGAAGAGGAAAGAATCTACGCAATAATATACATATCCACGTGCGAACGACTCATCTATAAATAAAAAAAAAAAAGAGAAATCCCGTAACTTAATGGTTATCTGTTTTTTTTTTCGTTGCTACTATTGTTTTGTTATAATATAGAATTTAATTTATATATATATATATATATAGATAAGTACATATATGCATACATATATATTATATATACATAGAAAGAGAGAGAGAGAGGAAAAAAAGAATTAGTTTTGTACTCGAAGAATTGTATTTGTAAGCCGATCGGATATCTCTGTATCTATTTGACAGGTATATTATTGTTGTCTTTAGCAAATTTCCCAAATGCTCGTACGAGGGGATCGTTTCTCAACTTCCAAATTTGTACGTTTATCTCGGAAGGAACCGCATTGTTTTCAATTTCGATACGTTCGATGACGTGATCACGAAATAAGTTGTTATGTAACATTATGTACTGATATTACGCAATAAACGTACATTATTACTTTTAAAATTACTTTTAAAACGTTACAGTGAGTTTAAGATCGTTAAGATATTCATTATTGACCTTGGATTTCAAGGTCAACAAATTTTTTTTTTTCTTGCACTGTACTCTATCCATCGCGAAGGTAAAACTTTTCCAAGGAACCCCGTAGTTCTCTTGAAAAATGACGGAAACGTTTCTTAATCATTTTGCGGACGCATGCGTCCTAACAGCGACTTTATGGTTTTGGACGGGTAGATGTAATGTTTATGTTTCGAATAATGTTAACAGTTGTCGTTCTTATCACTTGATTATTTAGATTCACATGGATACCACACTATGATAAATCAAACGTTGGTGAAACCTAATCCAGCAACATAAAGTCGCTGTTAGTACGCCTCCACAATGTTAAATGATCAAGAAACTTTTCCACCATTTTTCATGAGAACTATTAGGCTGCGATCTATGGTCCTTTGGAAAAGTTTTACCGGCCTCGTGGCGGCCGGAACAAAAAGACCTAACGCGAACCTAATCCACTAAATTAGTTACTAGGTAGAATAGTTAGGTTAAGCAAGGTTCGGGTTAAGTCTTTTTTATTCCGACCGGCTACTTAAATCGAGTACACCCGTTATACGCGTCCATTTCCGGCCGCCTCGATGTATTTGTAAAAACCATAAACAATCGGCGACTCGACGCTCACACACACGCTGCCACAGACACGTGGTTACAGGCAATATTCATTGTAGTAGTAGCAGCAGCAATAGTTTTTTGCAAAAATCTCGGAAACTAAGACGAGCGACGGTTATACGTATAGGACAAAGTTGTTCAAAATGTTGATTTCTGTAATATATTCAAAAATCGTCAAAACCTCCCCTTTTCTAAATAATTACCAAACTTTTCTTCTCAGCCTGTACATTTGCGTTGTTTTGTAGCGACCGTTACCGCGTCAAAATCGAAACCAGCGCCATCTACAATAAAACAATCGTTCTGCCGATAAGTACGTTTCCTGTAAACTGACATCGCCAACTATATATAAACACTCTTAACATAAGAACATTCATGAATTGTTATTTTTATTTCTATTATTACTTTGGAGATGTTGTTATCATGTTTACTTATTTATAGAAACGTATGTATAGATCCTATTTTATAATTTGTTATTCATTCCTTAATTAACTGTTTCACAGAAAACAGTTATCAATTTGTGCTATGAACTTTATCCAATATATTATTGTTGTTTAAATATCATTTATTATAATTTATCAAAAGTTACTAAAGTCTTCGTATTTATTTGTCGTATCATGATATTATCATCATAATCACTACAGTTTCCCTCGTTAACGTGCCTGTCGTGTGTCGCTAGTTTCGCATACAGGCCTCCCGAAAGAACAAAAAGATTTTCAATCGTGAGACGTTGGGAATACCCATAGCAAAATTCCAAACGATCGAGCGCGATATCCGTTAATCGTTTCCTCGGTATCATTGATCTCGGTACCATCGATCAACGATGGATGATAAATTCTCCGCATATTATATATCATAATGGTAGTCCGGTCAAACGAGTCTTTGGCTCGTGAGAATCGCGAATCGGGGAAGCTGTCCTTGTAGCTGTGAGCTGTGAACGATAAAAATCGCGATCCTTTGAGAGAGCTGCGTTTCCGCGAATTCAACTATCGGTGTTGCCTTGTGTTGGCAAAAACGCGAAGGAAATTTGCACAACGTATAGTCGTTGCCACGCCATGTACAGTCGATGGATTGTTATTAAGTTTAGGTCAAACGTCTAAACGACAGCTTAGCCGAGGTTATCGGCGTTTCTGTTTGCGCGTGCAAAATGTTATCGAAGCTCGATGCCATTTGTTGATCGATCAATTACGGCAACGATTTCCTTTATTCGATAACTTCTTCGTCTGGTGCCGGCCTGCCTGGTAATAGCTATTGACATTGCCATTTGCACAGCCGAGTGATCATTGAAATTTCCAATGACGTAATGCCGACTTGCTTCAGCCATTATTTTTTACGCGAGAGAGATCCTACTCCTCGTCTCGATACGCGAGAACGTACCGTAAGGATCTCGTTAAGAGATACGCAGTGCGTAGCGTCAAGGACTTTTCACGATGGATGTGGGGGACGATGCATGAAAATAATTTCCCTCGAATTTTTGTTCGATTTCCTTGAACAATGTGACACTGTTGTCTCGAGATGAACAAAATGTTACAGGTGACAAGTAAATTAAATTTTCGTTAAAATTGTATAACGAGATAACTGGAGAAAAAAAAAATGTAAAACACATGGTAATGTAATATAACGTGATTTATAGACGAGGATTTCGAGTCGAGGACGAGGATCGTTCGTAGAAGACAAGAAGGGATTCGAAGAAAGCACTCGTTTTTTTTTTTTTTTTTTGCTGCTCTCGTTGAGCCGTTTCAACGCTCGGAACTGCGTTCGAAGAAGCGGCAGGAAGAATCGCGGGAAATCAAGAGTGGGAGGAACGATATAAAGATCAGCGTTTTGCAAACGATCGGGATACAAGAATCGATTGGGACATCATGCCGAGATATCGAGCCATCGGCATTTTCGCTGTACTTGTGCTCCTCTGCGTTCACGCACAAGGTACGTTCACTTCTCCATTAAATATTACTCCTCTTTCCAATTACAAGTTCAATCATCGTCTAATTTCTACCCCCCGCCCCAAAATTAGTATTATATTAAGATAGAATTAAATTTGAAAGATAGAATTAAAATTAAAATAGACTAGAATAGAATTAAATTTAAAAGACAGAATTAATATTAAAATAGACTAGGATAGAGTTAAATTTAAAACATAGAATTAAAATTAAAATAGACTAATAATTAAGATAGAATTAAAATTAAAAGTAGTCGCTAATTACTGCCGAATTTCACATTTGGCCTTATTTCCAACTAGTGTAATTACATTTAGGTTCAGCGATTAAATAATAATCCGTCTGTTTAGCCGCAGAGATCAGGGCGAAACGTAATCCCCATGGATCTTACGATGGCAGTAACTTCGTGAAATCTCTCGCTGGCCTGGGTGGATTGGGAGGTGGATTGGGAGGTGGATTTGGCGGTGGATTTGGCGGAGGATTCGGCGGCGGTGGCGGCGGCGGCGGAGGAGGTGGCGGCGGATTTGGCAGTGGCAGTGGCGGTGGATTTGGTAGCGGTGGCGGTTTCGGAAGCTCTAAGGGAGGAGCTGGTTGTCAGACTGGGGGTTGCGGAGGTGGCGGTCCTGGAGGATATGGTGGCTCAGGATCTGGCGGAGGTGCTGGACACGCTGGCTCGGGAGGAGGTGGTTGTCAGACGGGAAGTTGCGGACGTCCTGGAGGTGGCGGTCTTGGAGGATATGGTGGAGGTTCAGGACCTGGTGGAGGTGCTGGAGGATACGGTGGTTCGGGAGCTGGTGGAGGTGCTGGAGGATACGGTGGTTCGGGAGCTGGTGGAGGTGCTGGCGGATACGGTAGTTCGGGAGCTGGTGGAGGTGCTGGAGGATACGGTGTTCCGGGAGGACCTGGTGGAGGACCTGGAGGATTCGGTGGTCCGGGAGCAGGTGGTTGTCACGGTGGAAGTTGCGGAGGTCCTGGAGGTGGCGGACCCGGAGGATACGGTGGTCCGGGAGCAGGTGGTGGCTCCGGACCCGGAGGGTACGGAGGATCCAGTGCTGGAAGTCATGCGGGTGAGTTGACTTTGTACAAAATGTACATTTTTATATAAATACCAGCTGCCTCGAATTATGCGACTGCTACTTTGTAATTAAAATTATTGTCAGGATCCGCTGCAGTAATAAAAACCGGCGCTAGCGGTGGTGCTGGTGGATATGGTGGACCTGGTGCTGGAGGTGGACCTGGTGGATATGGTGGACCTGGTGCTGGAGGTGGACCTGGTGGCCACGGTGGACCTGGTGCCGGAGGTGGAGCTGGTGGATATGGTGGGGCTGGTGGATACGGTGGAGCTGGTGCCGGAGGTGGGGCAGGTGGATATGGTGGAGCAGGAGCCGGAGGTGGAGCTGGTGGATATGGCAGCGCAGGTGGCAAAGCTGGAGCTGGTGGATACGGAGGAGCAGGAGCTGGTGGATACGGCGGCGCGGGTGGTGGTGCTGGGGCAGGTGGATATGGTGGAGTAGGAGCCGGAGGTGGAGCTGGTGGATACGGCAGCGCAGGTGGCAAAGCTGGAGCTGGTGGATACGGAGGAGCAGGAGCTGGTGGATACGGCGGCGCGGGTGGTGGAGCTGGGGCAGGTGGATATGGTGGAGCAGGAGCCGGAGGTGGAGCTGGTGGATACGGCAGCGCAGGTGGCAAAGGTGGCGCTGGTGGATATGGAGGAGCAGGAGCTGGAGGTGGAGGTGGCGCTGGTGGATACGGAGGAGCAGGAGCTGGAGGTGGCGCTGGTGGATACGGAGGAGCAGGAGCTGGAGGTGGCGCTGGTGGATACGGAGGAGCAGGAGCTGGAGGTGGCGCTGGTGGATACGGTGGAGGTGGTGCTGGTGGACACGGTGGAGCAGGTAGCGGAGGAGCAGGTGGCAAAAGTGGTTACGGTGGTTACGGAGGATCAAGCGCTAGTTCCAGCGCCAGCGCCAACGCCAACGCCAACGCCAACGCCAATGCTTTCGCAAGTTCCAGCGCTAACGCAAACGCTCTTGCTGGTTCAAATGCATATGCATCTGCTAGTGCAAACGCAAACGCTGGCGCCGGGGGTCCTGGAGGAGGATTCGGCGGTCTCGGCGGTCTTGATGGTCCCGGTGGGCATGGATACGAGTAGGTTGAATGACTTAATCGCTAATAAATACGTAGGCTCAAGTAATTTTTCTTAAAAGACAAAAGAAACTCGCGAACTCGTGATTATCGGATTGAGTTTCTACTTTTTTTTTTATTTTCGACACGTTCGACCGAGTGTATTGTAAATTATTTGACTGATGATTCAAAAGAAGACATTAATTCAATTTTTATTGTCGGATTAGTATCTTCTCTCGCTCGGGCGACATCGACGAGGGAGTGAGTAAGAGCGGCAGCGTGGATAAGGCCAAAGGTGTCTACAGCAGCAGCGGAGCCACTCTCGACTCTTCTGGAAAAGGAACGTACAAAGTATCGGCTGGAAAAGTGGTTTAGACGGTCTCGTCGCTGTTCCGTCAAGTCGTCGCTTACACGACAAGAGGAGCAGCTAAAATTTGATCTGTGATCGAACGTAAAAGAATTTGCACGATTCATCGGAGACTTGTCCGATTCATGGACCGTTGTTCTTAATATTTGTTGTATTCACGACGAATTCAACGAGCGAGCGAGTCTCTTACGACTTTGAACATTACGTAAACTGTGCAGTCCGAATAAACGAATCATTTCTACTTATTTGCGTCTATGAAATGTTACTCGATATATCCTCCACAGTGATTTTTCCACACGTACGTGCATATCTTCTCTCAGCGATAAAGCCAAGAGAGGAATTTTTCTTCTTCTTTTGGATTAAAATTTATTCCATTCTCCACTCCCTGCGTATTAATGTTTTTCTTTCGGTTGTTCCGAAATACAAGAATAAAACATTATGTAATCGAATGTATAATTCATGTGACTTTTTACGCGTTATCATCAATAATATAATGCATCGTATATTTTATATGACTCGATCGATAAAATTATCATTCCAAAGCTGTTGGATACAACGAGGATCTCAGATTCTCTCACAATCGATGTGATATTATGAATAATTCACAAGTTAACACGCGCGATGTGCAAACCGCTCTATCTTTGGCTGTATATCGATGACACAAGTGCTATTTATATATAAATATATGACGTTACGTTTAAATTCATAAGTAAAGCCACGTTTATCGCTCTACGCGTCAAAGATGCTGTTATACAACTCGTTCGAACGTGAACTGTTCGTTAAACTTCATTTCATGTCGGTGATATTTAAAAATTTGTCGTTTCTTTGCAGTACAATTTTCGCTTCTTTGCTATTGACCACCATTTGTTTTATAATTGTTTCAAATTTGAACGCTGATGAATAAACTTGTCATTTGACCAATGTCGTTAAACATAATCTTTTTATTGATCTATTCTATTAATGTATATTTTATTGATCTATTATAGTAATCTTGAATTTTTTTAATCTCTTTGTTTTTAATCTCACTTAACTTCTTACGCCGGAATGACGTGCCACGCAGAATTTTTTGTTCCAAAATTGCAATATTTTCTCAGTTTTAAGTATATTTAAGTATAATCTAGGCAAGACGAATAATAAATTTAGTACTTCTCAATAATTTCTATCTACAGTAATGTCGTACCGACGAGTTCAAAAAGAAAGCGACGAATTATTGTAAACGGTTTGGTCGTTCGTTATGGTCCGCAATCAGTAGCCAGTACAAGTGGTTAACCTCTTACGTGGAGAATTTTTTGTTCCAAAATTGCAACATTTTCGCAGTTTTAAGTATATTTAAGTATAACTCAGGCAAAACAAGTAATAAATTTATTACTTCTTAATAATTTCTGTCTGTCTACAGTGATATCATATCGACGAGTTCAAAAAGAAAGCGACGATTTATTATATACGGTTTGGTCGCTCGTTATGGTCCGCAATGAGTTACCAGCGCAAGTGGTTAATCTTTTACGCTGGAATGACGTGCCACGCACGTCGAGAATTTTTTGTCTCGAAATTGCAAGTATTTTCTCAGTTTTAAGTATAACCCAGGCAAAACAAATAATAAATTTAGTACTTCTCAATAATTTCTATCTACAGTGATGTCGTACCGACGAGTTCAAAAAGAAAGCGACGAATTATTGTAAACAGTTTAGTCGCTCGTTATGGACCGCAATCAGTTGCCAGTACAAGTGGTTAACCTCTTACGTGGAGAATTTTTTGTTCCAAAATTGCAATATTTTCTCAGTTTTAAGTATATTTAAGTATAATCCAGGCAAAACAAGTAATAAATTTATTACTTCTTAATAATTTCTGTCTGTCTACAGTGATATCATACCGACGAGTTCAAAAAGAAAACGACGAATTATTGTGTACGGTTCGGTCGCTCGTTATGGTCCGCAGTGAGTTAGCAGCACAAGTGGTTAATCTTTTACGCTGGAATGACGTGTCACGCACGTCGAGAATTTTTTGTCTCAAAAGTGCAAGTATTTTCTCAGTTTTAAGTATAACCCATGTAGAACAAATAATAAATTTAGTACTTCTCAATAATTTCTATCTATCCACAGTGATATCATACCGACGAGTTCAAAAAGAAAACGACGAATTATTGTGTACGGTTCGGTTGCTCGTTATGGTCCGCAATCAGTTGCCAGCGCAAGTGGTTAATAGCGACATATTATCGTCACTGTTAAATTGTTACTTAACAACACATTCGATTCATCAATCATGTATGTCATTATCCGTTAGACATCGGTCGATCGCAATCTCCGTATAATAATACAGTCGCTTCGAAGAATTGGCATTAATGATCGGTTAATTATCAAGCCACGCGTGTAGGATGTCAGGTATAAAAAAAGACAGTAATCTTTCTCGTACATCGATTTGATTGTATCGTAAGCGACGAGTAAGTAAAATAAATTACAAATAGAAGTACAAACGAAGCAAAGTGGAAAAAAATTGTTCTGGTAATTCGGCGAATTCATAGGTTAGCCTTTGACGAAACTCGGTTGCGAACCTGCCCAGCCTGAAATATTATTTCGTCCTTTAAATATACGATTATTCTTCGATTATTTTTATATATTATCAATATATATAATTATATTATATTATATATTATATATATATCGATACGTGTAAACTTTAATTTGCAAAACTTACTGCTAGCGCTGCTTGCCGCATAAGCTGATGCACCGCTGGAGGACCAAGCACCGCTTCCGGCTTGACTCGCCGCGTTCACTCCGCCAGAAGCCCAACTTCCGTCGTTTGCTTGTCCAAAAATCGGATTTGTTGCTGAAAATTGGAAGATTGTTGAGAAATTATTTTCGAATGGAAGCTTTATGAATTTTTTTTTTATAACATAATCCTAAAAATTTCAGTTTGAAGTATAAAGTATGAGATAAGACAGATTTTGGTTCTCAGCTTTATGAATTTTTGTGAAAGTTTTATGAATTTTTAAATAACATAATCGTAAATATTTTAGATTACGATAAAAATCGTATCGTGATATATACGACAAATATAAACGTAAAATACAAAAGTATAAAATGAGTCAGACTTTGGTTCTCAATTGAAAGTTTTATGAATTTTTAGTTTCATGAATCATTACTTTATCAAGCACATCACGTACAAATATAACGTAGACATACGTGTGTATAATAACACATGCAACTGTTGAAATATTATACAATATCGAAGACATCAAAAGGACGATGGAATCTACATATAATTGTCTCTAATTTGCCTTCAATTTGTGTTTGATCAAGGTTGACCACAATTGATTTGACTTATCGATCAAGGAGATACAACGACGTTGTATTATATTCTGAACACATTCGCGACCGCTGACGTAAATTCACAATTCTTTGCAAGCACTGATCGTGGTTGCTGCTGATGTGATGTCGCGTTTTCAAATAAATGCAATAATAACAAATACTTTGTCGTTTACCTAGAATTAAAGTATGCAAAAACCACGTCGAGTTTTATTCATAGAACTTTGAAATACAATAACTTTCAAAATACTGTGCGATGTGTTGACATATTCTAGAAATCGTGTCTCTGGACAACGTCAAAATTGTTCAAGGAAAATGGACGTACCGCCTGCCCCGGAGTTGGAAGAGGATTGCGAACTGCTGAACGCTCCAGAGAATGCGCCAGGAAAGGAACCCCCGCCGTCGTGTCCGAGTTTGTCGCTCGCGAATCCTCCCAAACCGATTCCAACACCTCCCCCGCTTCCCGAGCCGCGCGGTGCCGCTGATGGACTTTTCGTCGCCGAGGAACTCGCGTCGTCGATTGGCCCTGAACTCCAACTCGAGCCAGGATAACGATCCGAAGGTCTGACGCTTCCCTGTTGAGTTTTATCGCCGAGGAAAGGATTAACGTTGGTCTGACCGAGACCGGTGTTGGTTAGGTCGTTGCCTGGACTCCAAGACGCAGATCCTCCAGGAGGGTTGTCGATTTCGATATCTCCCCTTCCGTGCCCCGATTCTCCGAGGAAAGGATTGTCCCTGCTGACAGGCTTGGTCGTCTCTCCTCCGATCGAAACGACGCTTTTGCCAGCTGGATTCGATGCTGTCGCGCTACCGACGTTGCTCCAAGCTGCCGCTCCTGCGAACGCACCAGCGTTTCCTGGTTGCAGGAACGGATTTCCAAAACCGATCGGTTTGCTGGTAGTTGTAGCTGCGAATTGGCCACCTAAGACAGAGTCACTTTTGGTATCAAATTAGTTGCGAATACGAAAGAAACAAGAAGAGTAAGTTTTCTCGTTAGTTACCACAACATCTGTTAGGTTATGTTGGTATCAAATTAGTTGGGAATACGAACGAAAAGAAGTGTAGATTTTCTTGTTATTAATGTATATTGATTACTAGCATCTGTTAGGTTATCTTGATATCAAATTAGTTGCAAAAACGAACGAAAAGGAAGCATAAATTTTCTCGTTAGTTACCAACATCTATTAGGTTATGTTGGTATTAAATTAGTTGCGAATATGAACGAAGAGAAGTGTAGACTTTCTTGTTATTAATGTATATTGATTACCGGCATCTGTTAGGTTATTTTAATATCAAATTAGCTGCGAATACGAAAGAAAAAAGAAGCGTAAGTTTCCTCGTTAGTTACCAACATCTATTAGATTATGTTGGTATTAAATTAATTCTGAATACGAACGAAAAAGAAGTGTAAGCTTTCTTGTTAGTTACCAACATCTATTAAGTTATGTTGGTATCAAATTAGTTGCAAACACGAGTGGAAAGAAGCGTAAGATTTTCTCGTTAGTTACCAACATCTATTAGATTATGTTGGTATTAAATTAATTCTGAATACGAACGAAAAAGAAGTGTAAACTCTCTCGTTAGTTACCAACATCTGTTTAGTTATGTTGGTATTAAATTAGTTTTGAATACGAACGAAAAAGAAGTGTAAGTTTTCTTGTTAGTTACCAACATCTATTAAGTTATGTTGGTATTAAATTAGTTTTGAATACGAACGAAAAAGAAGTGTAAGTTTTCTTGTTAGTTACCAACATCTATTAAGTTATGTTGGTATCAAATTAGTTGCAAACACGAGTAGAAAGAAGCGTAAGCTTTTCTCGTTAGTTACCAACATCTATTAGATTATGTTGGTATTAAATTAGTTCCGAATACGAACGAAAAAGAAGCGTAACCTTTCTTGTTAGTTACCAACATCTATTAAGTTATGTTGGTATCAAATTAATTCCGAGTACGAACGAAAAAGAAGTGTAAGTTTTCTCGTTAGTTACCAATATATATTAAGTTATGTTGGTATCAAATTAGTTGCAAACACGAATGGAAAGAAGCGTAAGCTTTTCTCGTTAGTTACCAACATCTATTACGTTATGTTGGTAGTAAGTTGGTTGCGAATACAAACGAAGAGAAGTGTAGATTTTTTCGTTATTAATATATATTGATCACCAGCATCTATTAAGTTATTTTGGTATTAAACTACTTCCGAATACGAACGAAAAAGAAGCGTAAGTATTCTCGTCAGTTGCCAACATCTATTAATATATATTGATGTCAAGTTGCAAACACGTGCGAAAAGAGGCGTAAGCTTTTCTCGTTAGTTACCAACATTTATTAGGTTATGTTGGTAGTAAGTTAGTTGCGAATACGAACAAAGAGAAGTGTTGATTTTCTTGTTATTAATGTATATTGATTACCAGCATCTATTAGGTTATTTTGGTATCAAATTAATTGCAAATACCAACCAAAAAGAAGCGTAAGTTTTCTCGTTAGTTACCAACATCTATCAAGTTATGTTGGTATCTAGTTACGAACACGAGCGAAAAGAAGCGTGAGCTTTTCTCGTTAGTTACCAACATCAGTTAGATTATTTTGGTATCAAATTAGTTGCAAATAGAACAAAAAGAAGTCTTTTTCATTAATTGCCAGCATCTGTAAATTAGTTTGGTATTAAATACGTATTGACTTTATAACTGACCGAGGGCCGAAACTGGTCAGTTAAGAGAGTCAGTGTATAAGAGTGGGGATCATATATGTATGTATATCATGTGTATGAGCAATTTTACACGCGGCTGCATGTAAAGTAGCGTAGAGTGAGCACAGTGCTCATTCCAATAATTGGTGGGGATAAACGCTGGACAGTTAGTCTGGTCAGCTATGAGGTCACTACTGTACAAACTAAAGGAAGCATAAGCTCTCGTTAGTCATCAGTACTTGTTATGTTGTTTTAGTACCAAATTAGTTGCAAATATGAACCCAAAAGATTTTTCATTAATTAGCAGCATCTGTTAAGTTATTTTAATATCAAGTTAGTTGCAAACACGAGTCAAAAGATGTGTACAAGTTTTCTCCTTAATTACCATGGGTCATTCCAATTAGGTTAGGAATTTTCCCATTTAAGAAGGGATTCGATGAATATGATCCTCCTTCTCCAGGAATTTTATTGTCAACGTATGCCGGTCTGACCGAACCAGAGGTGCAATCGCTGGAACCAGACGTACAATCCCGTGAGCCGCTTCCAACTCCCACGGGAAATCCGTCGAACGGTTGACTTGCACCAGGAATGTTTTGCTGAGGATTTTGCGCAAAATCAGTTGGGTACGCTTGGAAACCTCCTACTGGTCCAGAAGTCTTGTTAATGGCCACTGGAAGACCGGGTTGACCACAGGGCTTGTAATCTGGAGAGCCATTCAGATTTGTTCCACCGCTGCATCCGCTCGCAGCTTCGCAATCTTCAGCCCCACGTGTGCAACCGACATTTGTATCTTTTGATGGAAATTGGTAAGGAGACTTTGTCGTTTCGGTACCACTGTAAGGAGCAGGCTGATAGGAAGGTTTTGTTAGTCCCGGACCATCATAAAGAGCAGGCTGATAGGATGGTTTTACTGTACTAGGACCACCGTAAGGAGCAGGTTGATAGGAAGGTTCTGTTGTACCAGGACCACTGTAAGGAGCAGGCTGGTAAGAAGGTTTCTTTATTCCAGGACCATTATGAGGTACAGGCTGATAGAAGGGTTTTGTTGTAGTGGGACCACCATAAGGAGCAGGTTGATAGGAAGGTTTCACTGTACTGGGACCACTGTAAGGAGTAAGTTGAAAGGAAGGTTTCGTTACTCCAGGACCATCATAAGAAGCAGGTTGATAGAAAGGTTTTGTTGTTCTAGGACCGTTGTAAGGAGCAGGCTGATAGGAAGGTTTTGTTGTACCAAGATCACCGTAAGGAGTAGGTTGATAGGAAATTTTTGTTGTGCCGGGACCACCGTAAGGAGTAGGCTGATGGAAAAGCTTTGTTGTACCGGAACTATCATAAGGAGCAGGCTGATAAGAAGGTTTCGTTATGCCTGGACCATCATAAGGAGGAGGTTGATAGAAAGGTTTTGTCGTGCCAGGACCACCGTAAGCAGAAGGCTGATAAGAAGGTTTCGTTATTCCTGGACCATCATAAGGAGCAGGTTGATAGGAAGGTTTCGTCGTAGTGGGACCACCGTAAGGAGTAGTCTGATAGGAAGGTTTCGTTGCACCAGGACCACTATATGGAGTAGGTTGGTAAGAAGGTTTCGTCGATCCAGGAGGACTATAAAAAGTAGATTGTTGGACAGGAGTTGTTTTTACGACACTGTAAGGCGCACTTGTGGTAGTGCGAGGTCTAACTCCCAAAGGGCTTCCTGGGACAGGCTTTACGTCTATATAGAAGATTTTGCTCTCTCCGTCCTTAGAAGCATCGTGCTTAGGTGCTGTACCTGAAAGACTTTCTTTGACGTTGGTGCGACTAGGCTTTCGAGATCCGTAAGGAACGCTTCCACCCGAAGAGCCTGGAGAACCTGGTAACGTTCCGGACGAGTAAGTTGAAGTTGATGGCCCGCTCGCTGGATGACCAACTCCTGGTCCCGTGGATGCGTACGCCACGCTCGAACTTACTGCGTTTGCCACAGCATTAAAGTTTGGAGGATTTCCCGGTTTAACAGTACTTTTAGTGCTTCCTGGAAATCCTCTGTACGGTCCTGTACCGTAATCGGAGTTCTCTTTTGGCGATCCACTGCCAGGATGTTGTCCTTGACCTGAAGGTCCAAAGGGACTGCTTTGAGGCGATCCACTGCCAGGATGTTGTCCTTGACCTGAAGGTCCAAAGGGACTGCTTTGAGGCGATCCACTGCCAGGATGTTGTCCTTGACCTGAAGGTCCAAAGGGACTGCTTTGAGGCGAACCACTGCCAGGATGTTGTCCTTGATTTAAAGGTCCAAAGGGACTGCTTTGAGGAGATCCACTGCCAGGATGTTGTCCTTGATTTAAAGGTCCAAAGGGACTGCTTTGAGGCGATCCACTGCCAGGATGTTGTCCTTGACCTGAAGGTCCAAAGGGACTGCTTTGAGGCGATCCACTGCCAGGATGTTGTCCTTGACCTGAAGGTCCAAAGGGACTGCTTTGAGGCGAACCACTGCCAGGATGTTGTCCTTGATTTAAAGGTCCAAAGGGACTGCTTTGAGGCGATCCACTGCCAGGATGTTGTCCTTGACCTGAAGGTCCAAAGGGACTGCTTTGAGGCGAACCACTGCCAGGATGTTGTCCTTGATTTAAAGGTCCAAAGGGACTGCTTTGAGGCGAACCACTGCCAGGATGTTGTCCTTGATTTAAAGGTCCAAAGGAACTGCTTTGAGGAGATCCACTGCCAGGATGTTGTCCTTGATTTAAAGGTCCAAAGGGACTGCTTTGAGGAGATCCACTGCCAGGATGTTGTCCTTGACCTGAAGGTCCAAAGGGACTGCTTTGAGGAGATCCACTGCCAGGATGTTGTCCTTGACCTGAAGGTCCAAAGGGACTGCTTTGAGGCGATCCACTACCAGGATGTTGTCCCTGACTTGCAGAAGAATCGTACGGAGATCCAAAAGGGCTACTTTGGGGAGATCCACTACCAGAATGTTGTCCTTGTCCCACAGTGGGTCCATACGAAGGTACAACAGAACTGTCGCCCGGCCTCGTACCATCGACCGACTTATCGGCGCAACCGGTGTCATAAGGGCTGTTGGAACATCCTCGAGGGTTGTAAACTGCCGTAGAGCCCCCGGCGTAATCGGAAGAAGCTTGTTTCTGAACGTTTCCAGGATTAAATCCAACAAACGGCAGTTGTTTCACGGGACCAACGCCGCCGGCACCTAAATGATAAGTCGACCGACGTGTATTGAATTGAAAATATTATTCTCCGTGTATTTTCACAGCATCTCGTTTCGACGCATCCAACAATTTATGCAAATGTATGCGCGAGGTTTGTCAGGTAACACGTCGTGTTTCTGCATTGTCATCAACATACAAATCGTGGACGTAAAAATTCCAGCTAACCTTGAGCACAACCGGTGCCACGTTGATAACCGCCAGAGCATTCGGAACCAGTTTTCGATCCACCGACGTCGGCAGGTCTCGCACCCACGTTCGGCGAATTTCCAGAAGGCTGCGCCGCACCGCCGTCGAATCCTTGATTCCACGTGGGTCTCGACGAAGTTCCAGGAGCAACGGTGGTCCATCCTGGTCCAGGTTGCTGACCGAACACGGGCGACTTGGCGTCCCAAGGTCCTCCTTGTTTGACCGGTGTCGCTCGAAACGGGGGACCACCAGATCCTACAGCGCTCGCACCACTGGGACTAGGCGCTCCTAGCTTCTGCACGGCCGGAGGCGATCCTCCACGTCCGTGGCCATGATCGTGTTCTCTGTACTGTCCGTCGTCGTAGCAGTCGTCACTGTCTTCTTCGTCTCCAGCTTCATCCTCCCAGCCCTTCTCCCAGTAGTCGTCGTCCTCCCACTTGCACTTGGTGCAGCCGGCGCCCCGACGATTTCCCTCGTCGTTCGGTCGATTGCTGCCGGCGTTGTCGTAGCTGCGAATTCCTTTGTGCCCGTCGTGGCTTCCAGCGAGACTTCCGCTACCAGGAAATGGCTGCCAGACATCTGCAGCCGCGTACGCGCTACCTGCTCCCCACCGAGTTGATGAAAACGAGTTAGCGAGAATCTCGTCACCTCCTTGGAAGCTTCAAACACTTTTTTGCACGGTACTTACTGTACGCTAGGCTTCCGCCGTTTCCGTCGTTTCCCTCGTACGCTCCTAGAAACAACAGGCCAGAATCACAACATAGTCGACTGCCAGAATGACAATATAATTGAATTTTTATTGTAACATTAATTGATTATCTCTTCTGATAATTGTCGAGTCCCTTTACGATTTCATATGCTGTTAAGTAAGTTCATTGTAATTTTATTTAAAGGATTCTCAATGTCGGTAAATGAAAAATCAATTTCTGATGTGACAATTTTTTTTAGGATTGATGTTTTTCATTGTGTTTATAAATTTCTTTGGATTATCCCCTTCAACAAGACGTCTTTTATTTAACTTGTCTATTGCTATTAAGTAAATTTCAAAAAAAATTCATTATAATTTTATTTAAAGTATTCTCAATGTCAGTAAATAAAAAATCAATTTCTGATGTGACAATTTTTTTTAGGATTGATGTTTTTCATTGTGTTTATAAATTTCTTTGGATTGTCCCCTTCAACAAGACGTCTTTTATTTAACTTGTCCATTGCTATCAAGTAAATTTCAAAAAAATTCATTATAATTTTATTTGAAGTATTCTCAATGTCAGTGAATGAAAAATCAATTTCTGATGTGACAATTTTTTTTAGGATTGATGTTTTTCATTGTGTTTATAAATTTCTTTGGATTGTCCCCTTCAACAAGACGTCTTTTATTTAACTTGTCCATTGCTATCAAGTAAATTCCAAAAAAATTCATTATAATTTTATTTGAAGTATTCTCAGTGTCAGTGAATGAAAAATCAATTTCTGATGTGACAATTTTTTTTAGGATTGATGTTTTTCATTGTGTTTATAAATTTCTTTGGATTGTCCCCTTCAACAAGACGTCTTTTATTTAACTTGTCCATTGCTATCAAGTAAATTTCAAAAAAATTCATTATAATTTTATTTGAAGTATTCTCAGTGTCAGTGAATGAAAAATCAATTTCTGACGTGACAATTTCTTTAATATTGATGTTTTTCGTCATGTTTATAAATTTCTTTATAGATTATCCCCTTCAACAATACGTCTTTTATTTAACTTGTCAATATCAGTATTATAATTATTTTTATTTATTTATTTATTAATTTCCCCAAATTAATTTTTCAAGAACACTCGGTTCCATTGAATTCCCCTGAACCTCCAGCACATTTTATAGCAACTATTGACCCGATTAAGATTAACAATTCGCTTGTCGTCAGAATTTAATCCCATTGAGAAACAAATTTGTAACAAAATTCAACTTCTATATTCTTGTAGCTGCAATTACGCGAGGCGAGGGAAGAAAAAAAGAAGAAAAATAGAAAACAGAGGCGATGAACCTGAATGATCGATTTACCTGAACGAAGAACGAGCGTGGCGATGAGAAGGACGAACACTGGCAACCGGATCGAGATCGTTTCGATTATCCTCATCATCCTGAGTGTTGTTAGACGTCACGCTCGAGTCCTTGGATCGCTCGACCGCGACCATCTCCTCCATTCGAGACGATACTTCTATATATAAGGATACCCCCGGCGGGTGAAAGGAGGCGTCGTGCAAAGGCATCATCCCCGTCGCGCGAAGAAGCGCGGCCGAAACGTGGGTGGCAATGAGTAACAATCGTCCGCTTGTGTGACAGTGTGCACAATAATAAGATAATCGAGCGACTGGCTTCGCCGCGACCACGTCATCCGACTTTAGGAGTTTCCAGATGCCTCTCACGTCTTCCACGCGAAAGGGGAGAGAAGAGACGAAGGATCTCTCTTTCGAATTGACGACACTGTTTTTCTCGTTGGAGCCTCGTTATTTGACGTTCTTCCCCTCCTACTGGCGGAGGGAGAAAATTTTTGTCTTTCTTTCTTTCTTTTTGGTCGCTTGACGACTCTTCACGTCTCTTCAAAATCTCGTCGAGTTGCTAGACAGAGAGAGAGAGAGAGAGAGAAAAGAAGAAAGAAACACAGCTCGAGGGGAAAGCTTCCTTCGTTTTCTTTCAGTGAACAATTTTTCGCACGAGTGAATGTGACTGCTGCATCTCTCAGATGCTGCGTGGAAGAAAATCGCTGACGATCAATTGCTGCCGCATGATCGCAGAATTATTTATAGAATAAGCGTTAACGGCATGCGTTTCATCAACCGTCGATATCCCGGATCGGGAGATTGACTATTAGATTACGGGGAAACTGTAGGTTTTCAGCTTCTTGACAGTTTTCTATTTTTTTTTTTTTTTTTTTTTAAATAAAGTGTCGCGTGCAGAGTCATCGAGCAAATGGCAGTGTCACGTTCGTCTCGTCTGTAAGGCGACAATTGGTTACAAGCTGCACTGTGTATCGATCGTATCGGCAGATTTTTCTGTTTTCGAATTTTTTAACACCTTGTCGACCCACGAGGTCGTAAACGTTGATTTTCTACCGATCTAAGGCAGAAAGGAAACATACGTAGTCACGAGGAAATATATATTTATAAATGTCTTTGTTTGATAGAAAAATAAACTTGAAAATAGAAAATTAGAAATTATAATTAAATATAAAATTAGAAATATTAACATAAAATATATATAATTAAATATAAACTTGGAAATATTGATAATAATTTTATTGAAATAAAAATTAGAAATTTTACAAAAAAGCTAAACTCTATGAAAAATAAAACATATATATATATATATATATATATATATATATATATGTATATATATATATATATTTCACAACTAAACTTATCAGGAACCACTTGTGCAGCAAATACAAATTATTCTCGCCTCTAAAAGTCAACATAATAATTGCTAAACTCGGCTCAATATTGCATCTTTCCTTAAACTTTCCTTAAAGACTGTAACCTTAATGTATTCATGTTCTCTTTTGTTCTGTTATTTTAGTTCCACAGATATAGCTGTAATAAGTGAATTCAAATGAGCTTAAATAAAAAAAAAAAAAATAGAGACTATTGATATTTTCATGTTTCACTAAACATTGCAACATTTACTATACAAATATTGTAATATTTACGATCTCTCGGAAAAGCTACCGGCGCCAGACAAAAGAATCTCGAAGCGTCGATTCTGATAATTATTCATATAAATCGTGTACGTTTCGCAACATGAATTCCTCTCGATCGAACACTACAGCTCGACAGTGTTGTTCATTCACACCATAAAAATAGAAAATAAAAACAGAACAACATACATGACCTCTACAACGTATCAAAGTTAACGTTAGAAAATGGAAACAGAAAACAAAAATAGAATGACGCATGATCGGCACGATGTGTTAAATTACCAGATAGGTGAAGTTACACGAAAAATATCTACTGGTATACGCGACACTGCCGATACGAGTCTGAAGCCCGTTTGAATTTCGCGCCACTCGAACGGAACGCGCGAGTGCGCCATCGATTGCAACGGTCTGACGCCGCGCCTCGTAAAGAATGGTACTTTGGTGACGCACGGTGGCAAGAGTCCTCCATGATGGAGTTTTGACTTCGTTCGACGGTATAGTTCGAGTGGGTGAGTGTTTTTACTTGTTGTTTCAGTTCCATTGACACGGACAGGTTACTCCCTCGGTTGTCACAGCGCCACGTAAGTCACCAGATTACAGGTAATTTGGAGGGGCTGTTGTAAAGAAGCAGACTGCCGCTTCGTTGGAACGAATTTTGTTCGAGACAGTTTCCAAATTAGTCGACAACTCTGCAGCGTGTACGCGAATGTTTGTACGTGTCGCAAGTGTAACTACGTTGATTGAAATAACGATTTGTAAACTACGTGCTGAAAGATACGTGTATGTCCCGAGTGCGTACTTAACCCCTCTTCGGTTTGGGACTAACGATTCCAGAGAACAGTGCTAGTGTTTACGATCGTTGCAAACTTCTATCTTGTATCTTGTTTGCAGCATTGGATACTTTCTTACTTGCTTGTATCTTGTCTGTTTAGCACTAGCTCGTCCATTATGGGTGACTCCGACGACGAGTACGATAGAAAGAGGAGAGACAAATTCAGAGGGGAAAGAACCGAGTCTTACTCCAGAGAAGGTCGGCGAGATGATAGAAGGAGAGACGATTGGGTGGATAGGTAACTAATTCATTTGTAGATGTCAGAGCAGACAGACGACATAGACGACGTAGACAACATAGACAAGCAGCCACACTCGGTCGGCGTGCAAACAACCTCTTGTAGTTGTAACGACAGTGATTATTTCAGAGAGTGGTCGAGCAGACCTAGACAGCGTCCGGACTACAGAGAGTACCGTGGAGGCGGAGGTGGAGGGCGAGACAGATACAGTCCTGGCAGGTCGCAAGAGATGGCCCCTCCGATGAAAAGAATGAGAGCAGATTGGGACGACCGTCCGAGATACGGGCATGATTATTACGCTGGTGGTGGAGGAGGTGGCGTGACTTCCTGGGGCCCTGACCATTATCCACCTCCCCACCATGGTAATCATCACTACGGAAACCACGGTAACAGTAACAGGTTTGTGTTTCTTATGTTTTATTTTTGATATAGATTTTCTTTTTTTCTCTCTTCCTTTCTCTCTCTCTCTCCCATTTTCCCTCTCGTTTTCTTCCCTTTTCGTGAATTTGCTCTATGAACACCACTGTCATGAGAAAGAGAGGTTGTATCACGGGCATGCAGAAAAGGAGTCGGTTTACACCAAGATTGTTGGCCCGATTGAGGTAGCGTTCAAGTGTTTCGCCTGCACGGCTGATTGTAAGCTCTGTTCCATGTTCTGTGCAGTCGAGAGGTAGCTGGCAACTTCAGCAACAGCAACGTCGAGACTCAGCCACCGATGATGTCTTTCAAAGCGTTCCTTGGCACTCAGGAGGACTCGATCACGGACGAGGAAGCAATTAAGCGATATAACGAGTATAAATTGGAATTCAGGAGGCAACAGTTGAATGAATTCTTCGTTGCACACAAGGACGAGGAATGGTATATTTCATCTTTTAATTTTCAGTGATAACGGTCTCAAAATCATTCCTAACACATCGTGTGAAGCTCAGCCGTACTTGAATGTGGATATGAAAATAATTAATTTCTACAGTGGCTCAGCTGTTATTCCTCGTTGAACAGTAGTAAACTTGTAATCCACGTTCCCGCGAAACGTGTCGGGAATCGCGTTTGTCACATGAATGATGAAAGTTGTGTCCACTGTAGAAAATAATCTTTTGATCCTAACGAACTTGTCAGACTGTCTGTTCGGGTACGTTTGCTTAGAAAACGTATGCACACGTACGTCGAACAGAAGTACGTTGGGGTGTTTAGTAGTTTTATAATTTTTGCTAAATTGCAGACACAAATTTATCGATAATTGCAAGCAATATGACCAGCTCTGTCTATCCCTACAGCGTACAGCCAGCAACACCTTATGTCTTGGGCACGAGTCACCTCGCTCGTTTATTTTTGCGTACGATATTTTATGCATATCGCGTTTCGCGCATCGGAGAAGAATCGAGGTTCCTATTAGGTAGTTGAGCAAAGATGCGAGCTGGGCGCGCAAAGCCCAAACACGCTCGCGGTAGGCCGCGTTCTAAACCCGTTTAATTATTTCTGATATAATATATCGTTACAATAGACCTCTGAGTCGACGAGAAAACCGAATGCGAGTAGAAATATCAGACTCTATCAGGTGAGGCTTCATTCTGTAACTGACAATGTTGACAGTAAAACTGATAATTTGTAAAATAATCGTTTCGAGGAAAAGGATACAATAAATAATCACTTAGTCACGAAGAATGATTCGCTCTAAATATGGATGGGATACGTAACAATTACTGCTATATCTCTTGTTCAACATCTATCGCGACAAATTTTTCACGATTACGTAAATATATGTATACACACACACACATATATATATTTGATAAAAAGCACGCTCGTGCTTACGCGAACATACATATATTCTCAGTATAAAATTATACTGAGGATTTAGTACAACTAACTTAATTCTAATGCACTTTTCTCGAATCTATGTAAATGATAAATCCACAAATTGTACGTCTGTTTGCTTTGACTGACAAGAAATTTATTTCAAAACCGATTAAAATATCACGTTCTTTCACCGATTCCGTCAGGTTCAAAATAAAGTATCATCCGGAAGAGTCGGTGAAAAGAAAAGAAGAACAGGTGGCAGCTCTTAAGGTATGAATTGTAATATGTATTTTAATATCCATCGACTTTGTTATTTTTACCGGTTTTTTTTTTTTCTTACAGAAACGTGTCGAAGTGTTCCTGGAAATGCTCGAAGTTGGAGAGATAGATAAAGTATCGGTGGATGCTGATCAAGCCGATGCTTTGCTGCATCTGTTGGATGCAGTGGTTATTAAACTAGAAGGTGGCACGGAGGAAGATTTGCAAGTCTTGGACGTAAAACCGACAAACATGATTGCAATCAAAGACACAGTCAAAGACAAAGAGGACGGGAAAAACAAAGCTAGCGTTGAGAAAAAAGTTGATAACAGGTATGGATAAATATTTGTTAAAAAAAATGAAAAGAGAAGATCGATTGTAATTGTATTGATTTGCAGCGACGCGACCAAGGTTGATGAAGTCTCACGAATAGAAAAGAATTTGAAGAATGGACAGACCACTGATGCCGAGATGAAAAGTGCAGAGAAGGATGAAACCTCGATGGAAGAAATTGAAAAGACGGAGGAAAATATAGAAGAAACAAAAAAGGAGGATAATGCGGATAGCGCGGGTATTCGTTTCGTTTGTTAAATAACGTGCGATGCTTATCGTTCTATTGTCTTTCTTTCTTTCTTTCAACTTTGATACAGGTAAACCAGAGGAAGTTAATACTAAAAAGAGAAAACGGACCGATAGTAACAGTAGCAGCAGCAGCAGCAGTAGCAGTAGCAGTTCCTCTGGCAGCGACAGTAATAAACAGGATACGTTGAAAGCAGAACCTCGTACGTTTCGGTAACTTCGTAAATTCATCTTGAAAGTTTAAATTACTTCTTCACTGAATTCGTTCCAGATACAACTGGAAAAGTGGATGTCAGCAACGAAAATACTGATGCGCAAGATGGTAAAGAAGACGATCGAGGGACCAAGGGAGACAGTGAGCCGCCGCCAGAGGCTAAAAAGTCTACCATGGAACCAGAAGCAGTGATCGATCTAGCTAGCGAAGATAAGGAAAAAGAACCCAGAGCTTTGCACAAAACCAGCAGTATCTTCCTTCGTAATTTGGCACCTACGATAACAAAGGCAGAGGTCGAAGCGGTTAGTCGTTGTAATTGTATCTACGTCGTATACATCTGTTTGTTGGTTACACTTCCCTAGATAAATGTATGAATGTTTGGTTTAAAAAAAAATAGATGTGCAAACGCTTTCCTGGATTTTTACGAGTCGCCATAGCGGATCCTCAACCGGAAAGAAGATGGTTTAGAAGAGGATGGGTGTCTTTTGAGAGACAGGTGAACATAAAAGAGATATGTTGGAGTTTAAACAACATTCGGGTATGTTAACCAACAATTAAAGCATTTAATTTGAATAAACAAATTTGAAGAAATTAAAATGTTGCAAACATGTTGCTTACAGTTACGGGACTGCGAACTTGGTGCTATAGTAAACCGAGATCTCTCGCGTCGTATACGCACGGTGAATGGTCTAACGTCCCACAAACAAATAGTCAGACACGACATCAAGTTGAGTGCTAAAATCGTGCATAATTTGGACAGCAGAGTTGGTTTGTGGAACGAGGAAAAAAAAGACGATAACACGCTGAAACAGGATGACGACAATAAAGAAAAAAGTATCCAAAATGTACATGAAGTTGAGCAAGCTATATAAGACAGCGACTAATTTACACGTATGGATAGTGCTTTGTAATGACCTCGTTGAAATATCTTGACGTATGTTTCTACAGGCATTTGGATTGTCGTCTAAAAATCCAGTGTTGAAGAACATAACCGACTATCTGATAGAAGAGGCATCGGCCGAAGAAGAGGAATTGTTAGGAATGTCCGGTGACAAAGAAGAGGGTCAATTAGGTGGTGACGGAGATGGTCCGATTGAAAGAGATCCATCACTCATCAAGGTACGAAATGTAGATAAAGATAGATAAAGTTTCCTTTTTTTTTTTTTTTTTTTTTTTTTAATTACTCGATTGATTGTTTTCCCTTTTAGGTATTAGACAGGCTGATACTTTACCTGCGAATAGTTCATTCGGTCGATTACTACAATCACTGTGAATATCCAAACGAGGACGAAATGCCAAATAGATGTGGAATAATGCACGTTAGAGGATCTCCTCCTACCGCTAAAGTGACCATCACCGAATTGTCCGAATACTGTCGCAATTTCGAGAGCAAAATGGCAGCATTCTTGCAACCAGTTGCGACCTTGTCGCAAGAAGAGTACGACAAGTTGGGTGCTAAAAATGCCGAAGCGTATCCTTTTTCATTTGTTCCTTATTTTCTCTCGCATTTCATGCACGTTGCGCAGAACTTTCTCCTGTTTATTGTCTCCTTGATGCTTTAAATCAGTGAAGTTGAAAAGTTCGTTCAAGCCAATACTCAAGAACTGTCGAAAGACAAGTGGTTGTGCCCACTTAGCGGGAAAAAGTTCAAAGGGCCAGACTTCATTCGGAAGCATATTTTCAACAAGCACGCGGAGAAAGTGGCAGAGGTGAAAGCGGAGGCGGAATATTTCAATAATTACTTGAGAGATCCAAAGAGACCACAGCTACCTGAACATCCGGGGAACAAAGCACCTCCGAGGGAGAGCATACGCGAAGGTTTTACTCCTTATGGATGTACCACGTAAGTCTTCCTAGAATTCAGTAGTATTCGTTGCACGACACATTTACTGATCATTGACTACACTAATTTGGTAATGAAGATTTGGAAGCTACGGGCCTGGTTACGGTGGTAGCAGAGGAGGTTATGGTTCGAGTTACGGAACAGGATTCAGTGGAGGATTCGGGATGCCGCGTTCCAACCGCGGTGGTTTTAATCGAGGACGGTAAGGCATTCTTTTCCTTTGAATTTTACGCGTCTCACTGATGATACTGTAAAGTCAGCCTCTAGTACAACGAAACGCGTTAAAACTTTCGAGCGCTTGAAAAAAAAATCCATCACCAGCGATTTTCCTAAATTCTTTTCCCCCCCGATATACTGAACGTGGTGATACGGTATTTTACAGGGCTGCACCGGACTCAACTTCGAGGCCTATTATTAGTTATAACGATTTGGAACAGCTAGACACGGACATGTTCTAAGTTTTACCATTTCGGGTTTCTTGCATACGGAATTAAAAAAAAAAAAAAAAAAAAACCGAGACAAATTCTCCGAACAGATATCCGATTTTCGTGTCAGCAGATTTATATCTGGATTATGTAACAGAGAGTACTTTCGAGCAAACCGTCCAATTAACCGCGATGTGTTACAAAAAAAGAAAAATCAGCACACGTCCTGCTTTGAAACGCATACGAGAATATCTTTGTGTTCTTTGGCAATGAGAATCCTCATACCGCGTTTCTTTTACAAAAACAGAAAAAAAAGAGAAGCAGGATCGATAGACGCTGCAATTTTATATGCCGATGAGCAGCAAATAAAATTATTTGTTTCCATTTTGCGTGTGCTTTATTTTTACATCCCATGTTTCCGTTCGAATCCTATATGTCCAGTTGGTCTGTCGTCGCCAATTATTTTAGAATTTGCGTTCGCGCATTTGCACATTGCCGAAAACAGTATACAGATTAATCTTTATCAAACGTTGCAGTGGCGGCGGAGGAGACTTTCGACCAGTGATTCATTACCGCGATCTCGATGCACCAAGAGAGCCGGATGAATTTCTCTAGACAACCCCCGATGTAGACGAAAATTCGAAGGGACGAGGGAAATATACATTTGGAAGCGTTGATCTTTGTGAAAGCAATATCGAGATGTGCGTATGATATATCTGTATATAAAGATACGATATAGATAAGATATACATATATACATACAGAACTTGTATACAGAATGATTCTTAAATGCATGTCTACACTTTGGGTAATGAATCTTGTACGATGAAGTAAAAAAGAAAAGAAATATCACTGTATCTGTATATGCCGCGTGCCTTGGTTTACAGATTATACGTAGATGATTGAAGAGAATGTCCACTGTTGTGTGCCTTCTCCGTACATGCAAAAAAATATTTATCGAATCAAACAAAACTCGATCGATTAACTTTTATTGTTGATGCAATTTAAAACCTGCATCGCATATCCTGCGTGATCTGCAAGAAAGGATTCAGGGTGGATCTGACATTACTCGAGAGATACTTGGTGGTATTTTCGAGCGAGGGCAGATTCGATTATCCACGATTCAACAATAATTGTTTAGGACATACGTATACGTGTAATATATATAACATATATTACCATACTTTATATATTTCAATGTCACTTGAAACGCGGACGTGCATTTAACAATCACTCTGTACATGGACTTTATACATACGTTAATAATCATTTGTATACAGAAATATATACAATTCTAAGTGTGTGTATAAATAGCTTACTAGTAGACAAATGCACTTTGTTTAAAACGAAGATCTCCTATTTAGTAGCATATATATATACATACATACATATGTAAGGAAATATTATACTTTGTCTGTAACAGACAGAAAACAATGTTCTGTCGGTTTGACGAGCAAGACAAATACAGTAAAAATCGACGTTTGTAGTCTGTCATATAAGATACAATAATAAAATATATAAATATCGTTTCCTATGTAATTGCACTCTTAATGTTCCGTTTTTTGTAAATGGTTTATTCCACACCACTGCGTGTTTGTACAAGCACAGTTATGTACAACGATTTAATTACATCGATTCGCAATAAAAAAAAAAAAAATACTGTAACGCGACGATAACGTCGAGAGAAAAGTTAAGAGAATCGATCCTTGCAGTGCCTCTCGTCGGTCCCGTCGCCGCAATCGTCCACCCCGTTGCACTTCATTCCCTTCGTAATGCATCTGTTGTTCCTGCGTGAAGAAAGCATCGTTGAAACGAGAAAGCAATTCCGTATGGTTGTTGGAAGCGCGTGTGCATCCGCGAGTACGCATGTCGACTTACTGGCACGTGAACTCGTGCTTGTTGCACCGTCCTTGGCAGCCGTGAGGTTCGTCCGATCCGTCGAGGCAGTCTGGCAAACTGTCGCAGAAGCGGGCCCTCAGTATGCATTGGCCGTTGCTGCACGTGAACTCATTCTCCGAGGGGCAGGCTGGCATATGTCAAAAGAAACGTTGATGCTAACGAAGGAAGCGTTGCGCGCGATTTTTCCAATTTTTTTTTTTTTTTTTTTGGGAAGCATGTCAAAGCATTTCGGTCGGCGAGAAGCTCTGTGAGAAGGGAGTTAGGTTAGGTTGCAGGGAGGGGGGGTGCAATGCGTGAAGAAGCGTGCGCAGTGCGTTCAGTGGCGATTATTATCAGCGAGCGTGCAATCGCATGCGGAGATGGAGCAGCGTATCGAATGAACGAGAGTTTGTACTCACACCCACCGAGATTAAGACCTACGTAGAAGAACAGAGAAAAAAAAAACACAGAAAAGTTGAGAAAGACCTTGACCCAAGGAAGAGAGAAGATGAAGAAAAAGGAAATAAAACGAAAATAACGAATAATTCAACTCGTGTGCCAGACGAAAATACAAGAATAATTCAACTCGTCGGAAATTCAAGAGCAAGATTAATTTCGCGTCAAATCGAAAATGTAGAATTCATCTATGACAGCCACGGACAAACTTTTCTTTACACCCTGTACATTTATCCCTCCATTCACGCGGTAAATTAGAACCCTACCTACGCAATACTTTTTATACGTGATAAATTATGACAATTCGCTGTTTTTATTTACTTAGTTAAGTCTTCAACAGTCTATTATTCAATACAACAAGAACGAATATACTTCGCGTAAATGGAAGGTACAGGTGTACGTTGAAATAATTGCAGTGAGTGATCGATTAACGAACATAATTCGTTCAAAGACGATGTTCCGTAACCATTCATAGATGGCAGTAAAATACAGTTCTACAAATCTTGCACAGCATCACGTTATTCAAAAACCTTTCGCGGAAGTGTCCGCAATCTGAACTGTTCTCATTAACCGATCACTCATTATATTTCAACGAATCGATTGGCGAATTAGCGACGTTTTTCCCGGAACGATCAGTGTGGAACGAGTATAGTTGCGTATATCTTACCCAAGGTGCAGTTGATTTCATCGGCGGCGTCCCAGCAATCAATCTTGCCGTCGCATCTGTTTTCCAGCGGAAGGCAGGAGGTCTCGTTACCGCACTGAAAATGAGTCTGCAGATCGCAGTCTACAACAAGAGAAACGGTAGCTAATACAGGAGTTACCACTTGAGCGTCCGTATTTTTCCCTAAATGTTTATTTAAATGTTCCCCTAGTGTTGTTTATTTAAGTGTCGCTATCTCCACTAATTATTAAAATTGGGACTATTTCATTTACGCTACCTTATTGGCCGCGTGAAAACTACTTTACCAGCCGCGTGAAAGCTACCTTACCGGCTATTTAAGCATCCGCTTTTCGGTCCCGATTATGAATACTGAAGTGGGGACTGCTACTGTAGCTTGTTCCATCGTTTCACGCGCAATCTCATTTATACGCTATCTAAAACTTGTTGTTAACCAAAAACAAACGCGCATGGTCGAGAGGCCCTTCTTATCGAGCGTGTGACGGACTTACGTGTCGGATTACTCCGTAATCGCGACAAACTGGCAAACTGAAGCCGCATAAACGGCAAAGCCGATAATAGAGATGAGAGAGAGAGAGAGAGAGAGAGAGAGAGAGAGAGAGAGAGAGAGAGAGAGAGAGAGAGAGAGAGAGAGAAAGTGGTAAGTCGCATGAAACTGGGCTAATGCCGTATACGCGCGTACGTACCGCAATTGTACTCGTCCGAGTGGTCGTAGCAATTCATGTGCCCGTCGCAATGCTTCTCGAGAGGGATGCACAACGTGTTGAGACAAGTCCACTCGTCGTCCAGGCAATAATGTTCTACCTCGACGCACCTGTATCGGCGAGAAAATCCAGACGATATGAATTTGATCGAGTCCAACGAACTTTTGAGACTCACCTGAACGCGTCGACGTCCAGACGATGACACCTTTGCTTGTTGATGAGACAGAAGCCGGCACAGCCGGTTGGATCCTTGGCATCGAGGGCGATTCTGCAGATGGGTACCTCTTCGTCGACGAGAGCTACGCAGACCTCCTCTGACAGGCAATCGTCGCAGTACCTGGTGGAGTTGAGACTGGACGGACTGATAGTAGCTTCCGTTTCCGTTTCGGAGGCTGGCAGAGCGCGACTCGCCGGAAGCGACGAGTCGCCATTGAAAAGGATACCAATTGGAGCGAGAGTGTTACCGACCGAGGGTTGCTGTCGCGTCGGTATTGTCGGTGACACGCTCGACGTGTCGTTTTGCTCCTCCTCGTTGCTCGATCCCAGTAGAATCGTCCGGATAGTCGACGCGTCGACATCGGACGACGAACCGTTTGTTGGCGATCTCAGGTACTGTTGAATGATCTGCAGCTTCTCCGGTTCTGCGACAGGTCGTTAGAGATTTAGAATCGTTGTTACCGATAACGAGGTGATGATCGAAGGAGGAAACGGGGACGAGCGAAAGGTGTCGACGAACGTCAACAAGAAACGTCAACGATGGATGAACGTGTGGGTTCTCGGATGAACGTTGGTGACTAAAAATATCCGTTTCCTCGAGGAAGAAACGGTCAACGGACGTCGTCATGTCTCGATTCATCGAGCGGAAATAACGTCGATCCTCGAGAGCAGTGGTTAAATTCATTCGATCGCTGCGATCGTTAAAACATGAGAAAACATTGTACGGTGGTCGGGAGATAGTATCTTCGTGGCGTGAAAAATTATTTCAGTTATTTTTCAAGATTTAGGGTCATAGTACAGGTAGGTCGTTGAATTCGTCTCGACGTCCATTTTAACGTTGTCAAGTCGAAAATTTACGTTTAAAAAGTAAAGTTTTTGTGAAAACGAAATTTTTTTTTTTAAATTTGTAGAACACCGAATGCTGATTAATTTTCATTTCAAACATTTTTTTTTTTTGTTATATCGTAGGAAGTAAAATTGTGGTGATGTTGGAAACTGTGGTCAGGAAGTTGCGTTTCGTAACCAAACGTAAAAAAAGATGTACTTATTGACATTTTTCAACGTAATATATCATTAGTATTGCTAGTACGATATGTATCAACTAAAATGTATAACGTACATCATCGTTACAAAAAAAAAAAAATTGCTATTCCTTCGTAACGAGTATACTCGTCTCTACACAAAAAAATTGCCATTCCTCTGTGACGAGTATACTCGTCGTTACACAAAACGAGTATACTCGTCTTTACACAAAAAAATTGCCATTCCTCCGTGACGAGTATACTCGTCATTATATAAAACGAGTATACTCGTCTTTACACAACAAAAAAATTGTCATTCCTTCGTGACGAGTATACTCGTCATTACACACACAAAAAAAAATTGCCATTCCTTCGTGACGAGTATACTCGTCATTCATAGCAAATTGTAAATTATTTTACTTCACTTCAAGAGCTTAAGGTACCAATATAAATATACTTATAAATATACTTACCGAACGCGATGTACAGTGCAACAGCACCGATACCCAGTAGTATCAGCAACGCGATCAACACGAGGACGAGAGACCTGCTGCACCCGGAAGCCTCGAGAGGATGCGCCAGATGCAAGGTCCAGCCGTGTCTGTGCTTCCGAAGTCTGGCCGGATGCGGAGGTGGTTCCCCTCTGACGCTTCGTCGCAGGTTGATCCGATTTTGGGAGGACGGGGTCTGCGTTCGCATCGGAAGGGAGTAGGCCCTCTGAAAACGCAAGATAGAGTTATGAATTCAATGTCGGTCTGCCGGTCGGTCGATCACGGAGGAGGCTCTTCGAGAGGGGGGAGGACCACTTTTTTCTACTCGTTCGCGAATTTACCTGAAACTCGGCCATTGGTACTGCATTCTCCTCTGTGACGCGGCGCTTGATAATCGCTTATCTATTATTTTCCGATAGCATTTTCTGAAACTCAGTTTTCTGAGGACAAATAGAGGGCGCGAAATCTATCGATATCGATAACTGCCAATTTTTTTTTCTTCCTCCGCAAGCGTCGTTCGAATTTCAAATTTCCCACCTCGATTTCGTAACCTTCGATGCGTTAAATATAACCGATGACGCTACGAAACTGTGTCTAAAATATCATGTACGTGTGTGCGTGTGTCTATTTCTCTTTTCTTTTCTTTTCTTGATAAATGCAGAGACCCGAGGAATTGCGAATCACGGTCGAGAAACCTACGTAATAAATAGTTCCCTCGTACCTTCCGACGCGATGGTCCGCGTCCAACTGACGACTACTCGTCGCCAACGCCGGTTTTGACGTCGCGTCGCGTTACGTCTAAAGCGAATCTTAACCGTTTTAGTATCACGCAGCGCGATCGCGTTTAGTCAATTTACAATGTCCTCAGTTTTTCGATCACAGCGCCATATATCGTGGTGAACGATATACACATTGAAGCTTCCTCTTCCAATTACTTTCTTTTCAATTGAGCTTAAATAGACAGTTTCTACTTTATCGACTTTTACTGCGTTGCTTGGTATTTTTTGCAGTTGCATCGCGCCGCATGGCACTGTTCAACATAGTTCTTTAAGCGTTTTAATACCACGCAGAGCGATCGCAATGTTCCATTTACAATGCGCTCGGTTTCGATCACAGCGCCATATCGTCGTCAGCCATAATGAAGCTTCCTCTTCTAATTACTTTCTCTTCAATTAGACTTAAACCTTAGCACAAATAGACAATTTCTACTTTATCTACTGTTATTTACAGACATTTCTACACAGTTACATCAAGGAAGTCAGTTTTTATCTTGCAGCGTGGCACTATCCAACATGGTTTTTTAACATGGTTTTAAATTGTTTATAACTTCGAAACTATTAATTTTTTCGTCCATGTTTGTTGGGACTTTTTTTCATGTTTCGGCGAGTACTATCTACTCTAGAAGTAACAAAGTCTTTTTCTATTTTTCATCCTGTATGAATGCTGCGAAAAGAACCCACAGTCAGTATGTACTCGGCGAGTATTAACATTTCTACATCAATAAGTTTCGAAGCGGAAGTCTTGTCTCGTTCGAATAAAAGTTCTGCAAAACTATAAAGTACAATTTTGTATAATCTGTATTATTGTCTTAGAACGTAACAAAGACCCCTTCAGGAAGACTCGTCGTCGTCGCGAGAGTACACTGATTCTTAGACGGTGGAGCGCGAGAGCGCAGCAGCCAAACATCATCGTCTCCGGCTATAGATAGACGTTTTCCACTTCCGTTTTGCTCCGTTTTGCTCGTTTAGGGCGGGCAAGCGCCAGACGCACGAGCACGCTCCGAAAGCAAAACGAAATCTGCTGCTCCTTCCTGCCGAGGAAGCGATCATCGACAGGTCAAATTTCCCAGTTATTTATACGACGTATTATGCGAATAATATCCCGTTTTCTGCCGGTCGTAACGACATCCTATACATCGCGCGACTTAATCATACCGATTTACAAAATTTGATCCGCAAAGAAGATTTTGATGTAGAAATACAATTTTTGGATTTTTTAACATTAGAACTAACAAACTGGTCAAAATTTTAGGCCAATTTAGAATTTTTCATTGAAATTTCGTATATTTATAACAGTGTAGTTTCAGAGATCCAAATGATCTTTATTATTAACAATTTTATTTAGTATTCGTGTCAAAGTTAATATTAATTTCTGTTTGGACAGATACAATTGTATAAATCTATCCATTTAAATTACAATGACTTATATGTTGAATATTTTAACACGGTTATTCTAGTGCAGATATTTTCATTTGTTTATTTAGATTAATACCTTTGGGCAATCAAAATCAAGTGTGCGTGCGTGTATGTGACGTTCACTACGCAAGTGTTGGAATTTGATAATGGAAAACGTTCGAAAATAGGAATATGTATTCGAACAAAATCAATTTTCAAAAAGAATTACAAAATCGGATTATTTGAATAATCCAAAAAAGAGATCAAAAAAAAAGAAAAAAAGAGATCAAGAAAAAACAGAGATCAAGAAAAAAAGTAAAGACAAAAAAATTTGGCAATTAAAAATGTTCCAAAATAAAAATCACCACTATTTCCAAAATTTAAAAAAAAAAAAAAAATAGAAAGATGTTTGGAACTCAGGAAAGTATGTAAAAGTATTTTATAAGCATACCAATAAGAATAAAATTGTCTTTTTTGAGTCATTATGGTCCGGGACAGCGCGAACGCAGTCCCGACTATCAAAAATTATACGCCCGAGATACCCACATTAGGGGTATTCGCAAGGGTCAGCCTAACCGTAGTGCAATGGAAAAGCCTCGCCCTGGAGGAACCGCCTTCTTGATCACGGTAACCTCTGCGCCAGGTAAGTATGCTTTCCTCCGTCTCGAGTCCGAATTTATCGTAGTCGGAGAGCAATATCGTTAGCGAGAAATAAGCTTCTCGCCGCCATCTAGCGGCCAACGTCGAAAATTACGCCAAGCATCTCTGACCGCGGTTCTCAACCTATTATATCGCATCGCCAGTGACAATCAACTTATTCACGCGCGTGAACGAAATCGATGTCTCACATCAATCGAAACACGCTTCAAATTTACAGTCGAAGAGAACGTGACTGTGCCAGTGAGAATTAGAAATTGTCGATAATTCAAACTGATGCAATTTTAATAATAATCCACTTCGTGTTATTTTGAAGCGTGAAGCCTATACTTTGACAGTTGTAAATTCGGTTTTAGTTATTTACGATTTTACATCACATAGTTGGTGGAAGAGTAAGTTCATGACTAAATCTACTGTGGCAGTCTTAAAAATTGGAATTTCCTCTTTGCAACAAGCTTTTAATTCTAACAAGCTGTACAATTCTTTTCCCGAATTTTAAATGTTGAGATTTTTATCGTTACCTGATCCAAATATTTGACGTTTGATAAAATGATGAAAAAAAAAAAAAAATCGTACAAGTTTCAATGGGTTGCGGTGAACAGGAAATCGCAATTTTTAAAATAGCGATGGGTCTAGTTACGAAAAAAATTCTCTCGCGTTTTCACACACGCTTGAATTTTGACAATTTTCGAGAGAGAGTCACTCTTTCATGCGTTACATGATGTAAACTCATCCTCGGAGGAAAAAAAAAGAAAAAAACGAACTCATGGGTATTATAGTAGAAATTTCACGCTCTAAAACGAGACTAACAATAAATAGATTATTACACGACCTGCTTTTGACGAACTTACATCAGTTGAAATTATCGACAATTTCTCACTTTGTGGTCATACAAATATACGAAATGTATATCATTAAGTATATATTATTTTAGGAATAATTACATAAATATATATTAATTTAGGAAATACATGCCATACGAATTATTTCAATTATTAAAAAAAAAAAGAACAGTTGACACGTACAACAGTTTCGAGTGTCGACACTCACCTGAAACGAACCGTGTTCTTTGACGTCGGTGAAGAATATCGGCGGCTCCTTGGTGTACCAACGGTCCTGCGAATAAATCGAGTTTACCCTCATACTGGGCCGTGTCTTCTCCGACTCGATCAGAGCGTCGTTCTCGTTGATCTCCGCCGAGTGGACGAGGAGATTTGCGCCACCGATTCGCTCGCTTCCGCTCAGCTTCGCCGGCGATCCAGCGATTTTCTCGGAGATGCTGAACACAGAGGGTACCCCCGACTCGTCCGGTAGGCGCGCGGCCAACGCGGCGAGATCGCACGGTTCGAGGATTGCTCGCGCATCGTTCGAGCCCGACGATACTAATTTCAGACGCTGCTGCTGTCGCTCGTTGTCCTGGTTCCGTCTCAGAACCGTATCGTTCTCACCGTCGCGATCGATCTGCCGCTGTTGGTCGTTGTTAAACGCAACGGCGTTTGCTTTGCTCCTACAATGCTTGCAGTCCTTCTTCCTGCGTCTTTTATTGGGCCTGTTGCATTCGGCTTGGAACGTGACCGGATGCGACGCCAGTTCCGCGTCCTCTTCTAAACGACCCTTCTCTTCGATTCTAGTTCGACTCGCCAAACGAACGGAGGAGCTGCGAACGGTGGACTGGTCGAGGTCGCTGCCTCGTCGAAACGGTAGTGTCAAATTACGACGAAACGTAAACACTGTTGTTTTCTCTCTGTCCTTGTTCAATTGCGACGAAGGCTCTTCTCGGGGGGCATCCGGGCCGATCGGAGCTCCGGGACAGTTGGCAAGATCATCCGCGCCAGGCAAAATGTCCTCGTACACGTGGCCATCGGACGAATCGAAGTCGAACGGACGCGAATCGTGGGGGGGCTGCTCTCGCAGCGACGTTTCTTCCTCCCCTTGCTGTTGACGTTCCTCCTCGAAGCCTTGGTTCTCCATCTGTAATTCGGGAAAAGATTCTGTTAGAATGTACACAATATATAAAATACAAGTATAAAAGTAATGTACAAAATACAAATTTTTCATCTTTCGTCCCATGAACGATCTGTGAGATTGAGGTTAGGATTTTGCAGTGGAAACGGTAATGGACAGTAACTATTCTTCGACAATTTCGGCCGAATGTTTCAGATTATTGTCTCGTTGAAAGTGACAATTTTCGATCGGTCGTGACAAAGATCGAACGAAAGAACGCCGTAATCAGAGATGATTAAACAGTTTCGTGGGTCGTTAACTAACCCCGTGTGCTCGCCAATTATCGTGTCCTCGATGATCGCGACGCGGCGTCGCGCGCCGCTTCGTCTTGTGAGTAGAGAAAAAGCCGGACGCTCCCACGACAGTATCGCAATCCAAACTTCTTTACGATCGATCAGTTAATCGATATAGCGACCTGTCCGGTATATTGTTCATTCTCTTTTCGTTGCTACGCCGCCATTCAAATTTCACCCTGTCTTAGTCCGCCATCTTGGTCAGCCATGTTGGTCCCTTATATCTTGGTCAGCCATGTTGGTCTGCCATATCTTAGTCAGCCATCTTGGTCCCGAAGTTTTCAAAGTAATCGGATTTAAATGTTTTGAGAAATCTTCAAGTAACATTATTTTTAAAATCATTTCAGAAACAATCTATTTGCAAAATAACAAAAATTATATGATTAAATATTTCATATAAAAATTAATTTATTTTCAATCGAATGATTTATTTATTACTTCACGAAATAAATTATGTACTATTTGCCAGGATCTTACGTATTATTTGATTTCGATAGAAATAACTGGTTTCTCAAAGTGTACAATGTTTAGTATCTATTATCTTTCATTGCATAGTTACGACAGACAAAAGTTGAAGTGAATATCACTTGATCTTTCAATCACGATAGAAGAAATTTAGGTACATCAGTGGAACAAATATTTGTAAAATATAATAATAACAGTCCATTTCCATCCTCGTCGTCAAATTTCGTTCATTAACAGACCAAATGTTCGATGAACGAGACCTATTAAAAGCTAACAAGACAAATTTCTGTCGTGATAACTAATAAATCATATATTTGATTTTCATCGATTTTTTTTTTCTCCAGTTGAGTATTCCGGTTTCATTGATCGATTTATTTCGACAGTTACTTCAAAGACAAAATAAAAATCAATTCTTCAATTGATTATTTCCCCAATTATTTGCCCAGCTTCAAGTTCCTTTAACTGACTAAACGAATTGCATTGATCGAAATCCATTTGCCGAGCACTAAAAGACAATTTGTTTCAAAAATTTACTTACAAATTATTGTTCAAAGTGAATTTCGATCCTCTCGTCTCTCCTCGATCGCCAAGGGAAAACCGTGGGCGTGCGTGGCACGTTTCCAGGGGGCAATTAACGATCGGCAATGTTCGTGGCTGTAAGTAAATAGCGCGATGGGGCCCTGGTAAATTGAACGGCGAAAGAGTCGCGCGGAGAAAGAGAGTTGCGACGAAACGAGGGAGCGGGATTAAGCGTCTCGTTGGGGAGCAAGCGGGCATCCCGACGATTGTCGCAATTATCGCGACTTGACTCTCCGATTGATCCCGTCATGCCACTGACGTCATCCACCGCTCGCGCCGTCGTCTTCGTCTTCGGATCTTGCACGATCGCCTCTCGTCCGCGAGACGCGATAAATCACACATTAAATCTGCTAAGAATCTCGCGATGATGTATCTCGAGCGCGAAGGAATCTTCGGAGGAGCATGGAAGAAGAGAGAAAATGAAGTCAGGAGGCACTGAACAAAGACGAACCGATCGAACTGCGAGTTTCTTACGCGTCGTCATAAAATAGTTTGGCCAAGGGCAAATCGGTACAAATCGGGGATGATGTGCAGGGTGATTCACACGTGAAGTAACTTTTGAATTATGAGTCTAATGAAAAGTTGTGTATGATTTTGAGGGAGGCAAAATATGGCGTATCAATTTTGTGTGTGTATGTGTATTGAGAGATTTCGAGATTCCCAAGGTCGTCTTTATTTATTTTTTTTTTTCTTAATTGGACCGTATATTTTTCTCAACATAAATATTAGAAAGAATATTAAATTGCAAGTAAAAAAGTATCAAGCCACATTTACCCTAAACCTAATGGTAAAGGAGATATTTTACAATAATTTGTCTCGAGTCGATGAAGTCGAGTCTTATGCACAGATCACAAGACCATTTACTTGTACATTAATGTTCCCATGGACATTGATCTCTTATCCAATGGAGATTAATTGGTGTGTAGATAACAATAAACTTTTTTTTCTGTCAAAACAATTTTTCATCAGACGCACAATTTAAGAGTTATTTATCAGTGCAAGGTTTGTGAATCACCCTGTACAAGCGGGGCAAAAGCAGAACACAGTCAGTTTTTGACCGGTATTTTCTGCATCGATAAGTTACCATAAGATAGAGTAAAGGAGTCTCGTCTCATTCGAATAAAATCTCTGTGTGAAATTGCACGGTATATAATTTTTAATTGTACCCTTACGACGTGATGAATCGCCGCGGTTCATCTCCGGCCTCCTTATTGGAAACGGAATCAAACACCGTGGCTGGGGGTTAATTCCGGCAGTCTTTACGACTCTGAGTCAACGTCTATAGTCTATAGCCTATAGTCTGTCGTTTACAAAGTGCACGGTGACGCACGCTGCCCAAGAGTAAGAGAATTGCGTGCAGCCGTTAACAAGGAAAACGCGTTTCCCCTCGGCGAGTCATCGATTGGCGTGGAAAGAATCTCGGATTTCGAAACGATCTCGCGGCAAAAAGGACGAGTCCGTCTCTTCTTTCCTTTGGGAAATGACCTTCGACGAGTTATTTGTCGTTAGAGTCTCAACGTAGAGCGTCAGCATTCGAAATAATCTTTAATATACTCATTTAATATATTAAATAATTTCAAAGTTCCAAAATTTCAAAAAAAAAAAACTTAGCATATTAAATAATATAAATATTCGTTAAATATTTAAACTGTTACGATTTAAATATGAAACAGAAACGTTCGTTCATAAACAAGAATGGGTTCGTTTTTAAAGCCACTTTCGAAATACATTATTCATTTAGTTCCAAGTTTAATTCCGTTTTTACACCGCGTGGTGAATAGGAAAGCGAAGAACACTTTCTTTCTCGGAGATGCTTTCTACACAGATCGTTAATCGGAAAATTTTTTTTCGCAACTGAATCTACAGTCGATTTAAACACGATTTATGTACGAGCAAAATATATTTATTAATTTATTTGTATTTGCTTGAAATATTTAATTTCACAAAAGACAACGAAAATCCACTGTATTTGGTCGGAAGTTGCAACACCCCCCTCCCCCCACAATTTCAAGCCACGAGTCGTCACTGAAACCGTAATAGTTCAAGCATTTAGTGAGTAACTAATACGAACATTAGCGAGTAACTACTTTCCATTAGCATTAGTGAGTAATACGAGCGAACGAGGAGAGACGAACCCATATATCTCCCTCGTCGAATCCTACGATGACTCGCATCTCGAAATCCATTTGTCGATTTCTGTTTGAACGACGCGATCGAGATAAACGAAGCGGCTCGCCTGGTTCAGTTTTTTTTTTTTTTTTTTTGCCCAATGAGGGGAAAGACACACGGAGGGGGAGGGGGGAGAGACGGAAGGGAGGAAGAGGCAATGGCGTCAATCGGTCAGTCGAGAGAGCCGGCCGATAACTAATTAGTTCTCATCTACGCTTCTAAGGCTGCCCTCTCTTCTTACGTTGCACCGTTCTGTCCGTCGTACGTTCAATTACAAGTGAACCAATTAACGGAGGTACGGATCGGGAAAGGGTTTGGCCGCAGCTGGCGCCTAACCCCTTTACGCGCTTCGTTTCCTTCCGGCGAACAACGATGCCGATTCCCAACACGCCAGTGTCAATTTTTCTTCCCCCCCTTCCGCGCAGTGAAGAAACACGAAACTCACGAATGAAACGAAGCATCTTTCCGAAGTTCACTCCCTCGTGCTGGCAACAAACTGGGTCTAATGCAGTAATTCGAGCCGTGGAGACACGCCAGTGTCTCGCGCGTCAAGAACGCTTTTCGTACAGAGTGGAAAGAAAAGTTTGCCCGTGGCTACCATATACAGATGAATTTCTACACCTTCGATTTGATGGAAATAAAGGACCTGCATTGAACTTCAAGGTCAAAATATGTTCTCTTTTGGAAATATATTATATTTAATGTACGTACATAACCTCTTGCGCGGACCATAACGAGTGACCAAACTGTATGCAACAGTTTGTCGCTTTCTGTTTCTTTTAAACTCTTCAGTATCGTATCACTGGACAGAAATGATTAAGAAATAATAAACTTATTACTTATTTTGCCTTTATATTTAAATATACTAAAAAATTCTCGACGTGCGTGGCACAAGAGGTTAACCACTTGCGCTGGCAACTGATTGCGGACCATAACGAGCGACCGAACCGTATACAATAATTCGTCGCTTTCCTTCTTTCTTATTTTATTCGGACACGATCTCGAAGTTACTTTCGATTCAGGCTCCTGTCTCTTCGTTTCCGTTCCACTTTCTATTAGTTAGCGACCCGTTGTCGGCCAATCGCTTGCAAAATGTATCTCTAACATCCGTTCTTCGCAAAAAAAAAAAAAAAAAGAGTTGAAACCGAACGCGGGAAGGAAAATTCTGAAAATACCTTCGATCCTCCCTAAAGCTCCGTACTCACTGAGCAACTTTTGTCACGTGACAACTATTGGACTGATTACTGGACATGAATTGGTTATTGAATTGAATCACTAATTTCTAAATGGTCTACACTCGAGGGAAAATAAAAATTCCTAAATTCCTAATATTGTAAAATTTTTAAAATTCCTAATCTGACACTGGTTGAGTCTAGAGCACGTCCACGTCATACATTAGTCCTCACTTAATGCTACGCGCGATACTTATCAGTCTGCCACAGCCAAACGGTTAACGACTAACAATAACTCGAACTAAATCAAGATTTAGGCGTAGGAAACTATTAAAATTACGTTAAGACCAACGTTATGGTTCCCGACTAACAATAAGTAGCGACTAACTCTAGGCTTAACTCTAGGACGAGCAGAGTGAAGACGCAAATTTGAAGGTTAGGTTTGGTTTAGATGGTTTTGAGGTTAGGTTTAGTTCTTTTTTTTTCATTTCTTTTTACTCTCAGACTCTTATACAAGTCTCTGTCGCAGTTTTCGGAAAATTTTGGAAAGTAGTGGGACTTTTATCGTTCCTGATCGTAGGACTTATGACACATAGGGCGTATATGGCACCTGCATCGACAGCATATGGCGTCGCATATGTGCGACCAAACAATCGGTCTTCTCGAGACTCTACAGTCCCGAGGGCTTCTACCTCTCACGATGTTCCATCGACGGTTCGTTTCTTTCGTTGCACGAACGAGTATCTCGTTGTAAGATCAAGCCGAAAAATCACCGCGACATTGTATGGCCAAGGGCCCTCAACACAACGCCGTGTCTGCGAGCAAATAGTCGCACGCGTGTTCCCAACGTGACTAATTGTGGCTACCCTGCGGAACGACACACGTGCAGCCTCGTGTGCCCGCCTCGCCTTCGGTCCCGCGATCGTTTACGTCTATACGACATGCACCAATCCAATTGTCAAAATCGGTTCTTCATTGATCATCGACCGAGTCAATTATCGAGCACGCTGAACCGAGAACGAACTCATCAAGGAACGAACGTCGACGTCAAGTGTTTTTTTTGTTCCTGAAAGTTGCAACATTTTCTCTATATTAGTTTTAAATATAATATTCGTTTATATTAGTTTTGAGTTAGTCTGTAGTTTTGAATATTCGTTCGCACGTCGAGAACTTTTTGTCCCAAATTGTTTTCTCAATTTTAAGTAATATTTAAATTGTAACCCAGGCAAAACAAATGATAAGTTCGTTACTTCTTAACAATTTCTGTCCGGTGATGTCATACCGACGAGTTCAAAAAAGAAGCGACGTGTTTAGTGTATGCGGTTCGGTCACTCGTTATGGTCCGCAATCAATTGCCAGCGCAAGTGGTTAACCTCCAACGCACGTTTTTGTCCCAAAATTGCAATATTTTCTCAGTTTTAAGTGTATTTAAATATAACCTAGGCAAAACAAATAATAAATTTATTACTTCTTAGTAACTTCTATCCATCTACAGTGATATACCGACAAATTCAAAAAGAAAGCAACGTGTTATTGTATACGGTTCGGTCACTCGTTACGGTCCGCAGTTAGTTGCCAGTACAAGTGGTTAACCTCTTGCGCTGGAATGACGTGCCACGCACGTCGAGAATCTTTCGTCGTAAAACTGCAACAATATTTCTCCGTTTTAAGTATATTTAAGTATAACCCGGGCAAAACAAATAATAAATTTATTATTTCTTAATAATTTCAATCTATCTACAGTGATATCATACCGACGAATTCAAAAAGAAGCGACGTGTCATTGTATACGGTTCGGTCACTCGTTATGGTCCGCAATCACAGTTGCCAACGCAAGTGGTCGAAACAATCAAATTTACAGTATTCTATACAAATTTCACATACTCGTGGCAACGTATTTTTTAGAAACTTGAATGATTTTTAGTGAGAAGCTTGTGTCGTTTATTATAAATTGTTTCTTTCCTTTAATCTCTCTGCCACAAACTTTGTACCTCAGTCGTATAATTCCAATGTTAAATTAATTTCCAACACGTGTGCAAGCGATCTGGCAATGAAACTCGACTCAACTCCTCGTTACAGCCTCCGCGATACGGTGGTACCGAAGAAACAATGACGCCATTATACGAGGAGCGTGGTCCGAAGGAGGCATCGGGCCCGATCGAGAGATCGCTATGACGACGTTCTCTGTTCCCAGGGCACCAGATCTCCGAAGCTAAATTAAATTATGCGTTTCGATAGCTCGCTTCGTATGCACTTCGCTAATTCGTAGACGTCGGAGGAACGATCGGATATCGAACCTCTTCCGTAAGATGCAGCGCATACACATCCGACGTATATACAGGGTGTCCCATTTTAATCTACTAATGCAATTACTTTCAAAATTGCTCGTCGTTTGAAAAACGTCTCAAATGCATCTTTTTTTCCTGTCTCGAGACGGAAATAATTTGGCGCACTTCTTTGTTTTTCAAATGACGACCAGTTTCGAAGATTGAAAAATACACTGCGTATGACAACAATTTGGCATGTAGTTAAACTATGGTGTTCTTGACAGCATATTTAAATTAAAAATATCTTCAAGTATCTTCTTCTTAATCTTCGAGTCTATACTTGCCGGATAATCGACAATACTACCATAATGGCGGTAATACCACGGTTGTAACAAAGGGGAGTCTCTGACTATTCGAATCCCCATTTGGGAATTTGAAACGGAATCTTGATTGGAACGATCAAAGAGTTAAAATCGTCAGAGCTTCGGTCGTCTCTGATTCATCGGGACAAAAATAATCATTATTAATCCTCTTCGAACGGAACTCCTCTTCTTCAGGATATCATACGCTCGTTCTGAATTTTTATTATTTTCGAAACGTAACGATAGATGTTACACGATTCCACCGCGACGATCTCGAATTAAAAAAACAATTAGTTCAGCGACGACGATCGTCGATACATGGTATCGTATTATATACAAACGCTATCGTGCGAAAGCAATAAATAAAAAAACGGAAGTGGAAGCAAACGCTCTATCACTGAGAGGGTCTACTATGGATAATTGCATTTACACGTTAGAGACACCCTGTATATACGAGAAAAGCTAGTGAACAAACGCCTCTTTGGAGGGGCTCGTCTCAGATGGAAACGCTGCGTGGGAAACGCTGGACACGCGAAAAAATGACGTGCAACGAAACTAACTGAATGTCACAGAAAAACGAGCGACATCGATAACAACGGGTTCGATGCATCGATTACCGGGAGACGGTTGCGATATCCTGGCCGCTGGAAACTAGAACGGTCTCTTAACGAACAGAAATTCCTTCGCGCGCGTTCTCAACCGTTTCTCTCGTCACGACGCTTCTCTTCCCTTTCCAGCGAATTCCAGACTTGTTCGCAACGTCTGGTCGCGTACGTAATTGCGAGATTTGTCGGGCGACGCGTGCGTTGAAACTGCGAGATTGAGTTATTAGCGGTGGAAACTCTTGGCGCCCTCTGGCTCCAGTTTTTCATCCACGTGAATTCGACGATCGTCGATTTCGGGGAGCCGTAGTGAAACACCCCACTTGCGCTGGCAACTGATTGCGGACCGTAACGAGCGACCGAACCGTATTGTGTACAATTGTACACAATTTCACGAAAATTTATCGAAATTTCTATAAAAGCAGTTGTTAATCAATAATTATCAATCACTGAATGGATAACCTTGAATAAAGGTTTTGTTACGTTTCCATCAATATTAGGTTAACAATACACACAATATAATTCTATAATCGTATTATATTTCGTATTTATGTAATATCGTATTAATATAAATTGGACATGTATTTGTCGTTTTATGTAAAATTTGCCTCACTTTGATCGATACGTGTCCAAAACAATTGTAACGTGCTTGAGATATCGGTGTCATATACCGTTTGTTTTGTATCATATTTCACGGGACCACAAGGTAGCGTAGAGTGGGGATAGTCCTAATACCAAGAACTGGTGGGGATGGCGACCGCTTAAATGGGGGGCAACAATGTGGATGCCTAAATGGGTATTTCGTCGTGTGACATTGCTGGATCTTCTCAACCTCCCCCACTGCGCTTTGACGACTCAGATCATCGACAGACGACAGATAGAAAATATGTGTACAGAAAATGACAATTGCGAGGTAAAGTGACAAAGTTTCCAGACATTCGAAATGCCTCTATGCTCACAGAGCGAACGAGAAAACGGCGACCGCGAGCTCTTTTGATCACAGCCAAAGATATAAATACCTTAAGTACGAGTGAGACTCGAGTAGAATCGACCCCGCGTAGAAACGGTTTTCGCGAACTGCAGAATCATTTCCTCGGTTAGGGTAACTCCGTGCTAATGTACCAATCGCTGGACGCTGATTATTTATTGTTTAGAGCGTGTATATAACGTGTACTTACTCAAGGGGGTCGGATCGGGAGTTCTCACATTTTGTAAAAAAATCAATTGATATTTTCAATCAGTTTACATTCGATTTGATAAAATTAATGAAACGTAATAATAATTCTAATTGAAACAAGCACAAATGTCTAAAGTTAGATGTTTTGAAAATATTTCACCAAATAACTTGATGTTTCTTTCTTTAAAATGTCCCTAAGTTCTTATAATATCAATTATATGATATATTATTTTACATCATAATAACATTTAATTCAATTATTTAATTATTTAAATTAATTTTACATTTTACATTAATCGTAAATAAACCCATTTTATAAAATTTTTGTTTTAAAATTCGATATTAAAAAAATTTGCTTAATCATATCATTAATAATCTTCACTCTATTTTGAGAATGGGATCAACAAATAAAAAACATAAAAAATTAGATGGGATTAATATTTATATAAATAAAAGAAGAATAATAGTTATGAAACACAAGTTTTAACACTTTATTCTCTTATGTCTAATAAAATAACTAAGTATATTAAACATATCGATTCTAATTTTATTTATTTTCAATTTTATTACTTTTCTTAATTTTATTTGCAGGATCGCTTCCCATTCGTGCTACAGATTTAATTGTTAAGTATAATTTGTGTATGTTCAATGCTATTCAATTTTGTTCATAATCTCGAAATTAAAAATTTTATCTACATGTGATTGAATTAGTTCAGAAATAGATTATGAATAATTTGTCAAATTTGTTTATATAAAATTAACGAAACAACGATGAGTCAAACATGAAATACATCACTGGAAAGAATTATTTTTTCTAAATATTCGATATCTCTCACAAGTTATTAGATAGTTATTCAAAAATGTCGCGAGAATTCTCGATCCAGCCCACCGGATGGGGACACTCGATTAGTATTACACGTTTGCGCATGCATTCCTCGAACAAACAAAGGAGTTCGCGAGGGATAGAGAATAAAGATGCACGAGTTTTCTTCGAGTAACAGTATTGCAAGCAGTATTGCAAGTTGACGAGGAGGACGAGTAGCGAGGCTAATGACCAATAGGTTTCAAAGTGTCGAGCGTGCATATACCAACGTACGTCGGGGAAAACGAAGAGAAGAGGAAAGAGAAAGAGAGTGAGAGAGAGAGAGAGAGAGTGAGAAACACGACCAGCTGACAATGGGACGAAAGAAAATGTTCCGCTCGGCCGCGCTTCGTTAACCGAGGGTTACGCGTTCGCTTTTATTTACACCTGGCGCGTACACGCGCACAGGACGCATAGAGGACGCAACGCGACGTGGCGTGGCACCCACGCAACGCTGACTCGTGCACCGACTATGCCTGTGCGCGCCCCGGCTCCCGTTCCCCTAATTTTTCACATTTTTGAAACTTGCGAGAATAACAAATTACATTTTGCAGTTCCCTCCATTCACTCCACTTTTTTTTTCACGCTGTTTACGCAGTATTTTTTTTATACGCGATAACACAATTTACCCGGTCACAAAATACAGAGTAGGCTTTCTTTTCACCTATTTTTTTTTTTTTTTTTTTAATAAAAAATCGAAATAACTAGGAAAAAATTAATTTTATTAATTTTAAATTGAATTCAAGTTCAAACATGATTTGCTAATTACGTTTCACAAATTTGTGAAAAAGAAATCTAAAAAAAATATATGACAAAGAAATTATGGATTTATTTTAATAGGATTTTTGGCCCAACTTGTACATTGTAGACACTGATCCAAACGCTCGACGAGCCTTAAAATTTCAACAAGATTTAAAAAAAAACGTCGCAGTATTACCAACATTTATGAAAACTTGGCAGAAGATAAGTTCGAGAACAAATCATCCGAAAGAATAACGTCAACAATGAAAATGAAGTCGAACTTCCGAGATATTTCAAGCGACGAGGATAAAGAGTTTGTGCTAATTAAAAAGGAAAGGTTGAATTACAGCGTTCAGCGACAGTGACACTGAATAAAATTTACTTTTACTTTCTGAAATGTCATTTTTTTTTTTTTTTTTTTTTTTTGTTAACCTATGTGAAATAAATATGTATATACATATATATGTGAAATATATAAATAAATATATACAAATATATGTGAAATATATAAATATAATAAATATGTATACACATAGATGTGAAATAAATGTGAATCTCCATACCAGTTCTGTTTCTCCAATATTTTGTTTTCTTTTGTAGTACCGATTTTCATTCGGCGCACAAAACGAACGTGGAACGGATACTCGGCGTAAATGGAGGGATGAAGAGGTAGGTACACTCTTCACTTGGCCGATTTCGTTGATTCGAAACGAAAGAAGATTCGCGTGGTCTTGCAACATCGCGGCGATGGGTGAACTTTCAACCGAGTTAGCCGACGTATATCGCGAGCAGTTACAACTGACAGGGTATAAATAGGTTGGCGTCGGTGAGCGCCAAATCCAGAAAAAGTCGGTCGTGATTGGGCCGATTCACCGCCTGACCGGAAACGGGACGCATCGCGTTCATTTCCCCTCTCTCTCTCTACATTTGATTTTCCGTTTCCGAGAGACTTTTTAACCTGTTGCAGCTGTTAACTCTAGATATCCCCTCTTGCGACCTCTCAATACGAGTTTGACCCGCGTGAATTTCCAAAGTCAGATTAAGAAGGAATGTTAACGAGGCGTTTTAGGATGCTCGAGAGTGTACACGTATCTACACCGTTCCCAACAATCAACGAACTTCTTTGTTCGAGGAGGAGGAGGAGGAGGAGTAGGAGGAGACCGCCGATTTCTTCGCGATCGCTGTCAAAAGGCTACGACGGACAAAAGCTAACTGTATAATCCGTTATCGCGTGGCGACGATCGATTCGATGTTGCATCGCGGCTAGCTTTGTGCGAAGCGTGACGCAAGTTTACGCTTAGATCGAATTTTTTTTCCTCTCCCCCCCTCCCCCTCGTTTGCCGCCGCTCGGCGAAACGATCGACCAGCCAATACCAGCGAACACAGATCGTCGCTGTCAGATACCAACGATTCTACCGTTGGTAGAATTTCACCGTGTAAAATACAAAACGATCGACGACTGTTCCTCCTTCTCATCACGCGTTAAATAATTAATAATATTTCATTCGCTTATATCTCGACTACATACGTGGTACAGTTGAACGCGGGAAACTCGATCGTATGTGCGTACTCGAGTGTAGTCGGCGGGACGAACTGAATTCTTCCGTTGCTAGTCACACTGCCCGCGAATGCCCATACAATATGCATAAGTCGTACTAGTTTGCCGACAGTCGCATGCACAGCCGGAGAGAATAGTCGTTCGCCCGGGGAAAACATGTCGGCTCAAGTGCAAACATTCCTTGGGTGATTTAGCTTACTTAGACCGTTTCGAAGGGGAAATCCAACTAACACGTTAACGTTTTACGTCTCGCGCGGTACGATTTTCATCCGTTCAACAGCGAAGCACAGCTCGACACAGTAGCGAGTTGTTTCCCGGAAGTAAGGCGAGATTAACGCACCGAGCGAAACGCAAATTGAACGATTCCTGAACGCGAACGAATATAATAATTATTCACGCACGTTTCTACGCATTACGTGTCCCTGCGTTGCAATCGTTTGACACTGGAACTATTGAAATGTGACCGAAGCGTAAAATTTCCACCAGAAACTTTAGAGTCGAAAAAATAGAGAAACTCTATAATAAGTTAACAATGAAGTATACAAGCTTTCATTCATATGTTTTATGAAAAAATTGTTTAAATCGTGAAACATACATTGCCTAACTATCTAACATAAAATATCTAACTGAAATTACAGATTGATCACTTTGATGGTTCTAGTGTTAAGAATAATCACGTAACACGTGACGCAGAACTTTCGACAATTAAATCTATTTCTATGACAAATGTTTGTGCTCACCTTTTCGATCCGTTACAGCGGTATATTCATATTCTTCGACAGAAATCTGCAAAGGATCGAGACTGAAGGCAGTAGAGGTTCTTAGTATCTTGGCAAAAATATTCGATTCCACTGGGCTAGTCGATCGGGCATTCGTCGATCACCGTTTCGTCCACGAAACGTCACATGTTGATCCCACGCGCGTTCTCCACTCCGACAACGTGTATCCGTACTTGGCGCGGACTCACCACCCATCGACGATCACGCACCGAATGTCGCGCGCGTAGTGAACAATGCGCGGGACGATACGCTGGTTTATTTCAGCCCTATGGGTTGTCAGGTGTACAATCCGCGGCAACCAATCACGAGTCAGCCGTCCGCTACGTTGGCCAATCGGCTTTACACAATCCTTTACCGGTACGTTTGTACTTTGAAAACGTGAAAACGCGCTAATTTGTCGAGTGATTTCGACTAACGCCGTTAAGATTGACATTTTCTTCAATATGAATGCATTGTCGCAGATTCGATTATCCTTCACTTAAATTTCAGTTGAGTGTGAACTTGAGTTGAAATTTGCGCTTAAATTTCGACGCAGGCCTCTTCGATTGACAGAAATTGTAATTTACACTCGAGTTTGTTGAGATCGTGTCGAAACGTCGAGTTACCGACTGCGGGTACATATTTCTGTTACGGTGAATCGATAATATCGCATTTGACACGCAAATGGTAAGGGGATGGCACCCCATCAGCTGAAGGCGATGTCTAAAATCGCCTAACGAAAGGACACGATTTACATGTCGAGGTCTATTCTACGTTCATGGTTAAATTTTAGATACGTGTCTTTTAATTTGCAAATATACATTTGCTGTGTTTTCCTCCGTGCAATTGCCACATTATCGTTTATGAATCGTTCGTAACTTGCCGCAGTTACGCTCTTGTAAATTAAAATTAAAAATAATAGAAAGTGTCAGATTTATTTTTCTCAACAGAAAGCAATTGCTTGCGAGAATGTTGAAACGATTTCAAAGCGGAAACATAAAATCCGGAAATTTCAATTGGAACGGGAAGCGAGGCAAGTTGTTCCGCAGCTATTGGCGGATGCGTGACAAAGGAAGTCGAACTCGATTCCCTGTATAAGGTGGCGCGGTGGCATGCGTTTCGTGGTAGAATTATGGTGCAAGCTGTAGGCCGCGTGTTCGATGTGCCCGTGATGTCCGCACTTCTGACGTTATTCGTCGATCAAGTAAGAACGACGACGAAGAACCGTTTCAATGATGCAGCTCTCGTAAACCGCTGCAGCATGCTATAGCCCTGTAGAATGTTAGCATATCTTGTGTACCAGTGTCTCCTTGTTCTATTCTGCTTGACCTGAGGTCGATCAATACGGTCGGTTTTACGCACGGCTTGTCCGTGCCTAGACAATGAACCCTCGTTCGTTGTGTTTATCGTTCATGCGTAAGTCTTTTCTACATTTATTTCTTCATATGACAACTCGAAATGTTATGTTTTCATCGTCGAACATGTATAGCGGTGTGCGACTGTAATTACCGTTGTGTCGTACGTTTTCTCGCAACGCGGAACTAATCCTTTGTAGTCGGATGATTCTCGACGTGTGTAACCAGAGAGTATCGATGGAACTTTGCTGTAGCAAGTATCGTGACACTTTTCACTCTAACAATCCGGAATATTTTCTAAACGTTTAGTTCTCTTCGTTTTCTTTTTTCTTTTCTCTTTCGTAGAAAATGTCACATAAAATATATAAGTTTGAGAACGTTCGCATGTAACGCTTAGATGTGATAGATTTCCTGGAATTTAAATTGAATTTAACGACTTTTCTCTCTCTCTCTCTCTCTCTCTCTCTCTCTCTCTCTCTCTCTCTTTATTAAATAACAATCATCTTTTTCTTCTTCGTTCCTGTGTAGGTGTCTTCTAGGCTGTGCAATGGGGGGCATGTGTAAGTCTGTACTTTCTATGTTTGAACTTACTTTACCATAAAACGAACACATATCACTGTTATTTTGTAATTTTTAGCTGCTCTCCTCCAAAAGAGTGCTGTTCCTTTGGCTGTTGTTACGCTGTATTTCAACTGCACTCTGCATCAGACATGTTTAATTTCTTGATTTGGACTTATTGGTATTTGTGGTCAGTGTCTTATGCCTTGGTTTTGCAATTCCCTTCTGAAAGGTTAAACTCACTCCCACTGTTGTGTTAATAGGGCAGCAGGGCTTGTTGGATTAGCAATAGCAGCAGCAGTATGCGGTTGCTGGTTATGGAAGCGTCAGCACTCCTTTCATCATCGTTCATGGTCTCCAGAAATAGTAGAGGATTTCACTTCTTCTGATAGAGGATCTTCAGTGTCCTGGTACTCACCACCTCGTTATAGCCGTTCTGGTTCCTTCGTCCAAGCATTGCCACCTCCTTATAATGAGGTACACTTGTAACATTTATGTCATATCATTCCTCCTCGTGTCACATCATTATTCTCTAATTTCCAGGTTACAGCAAAGCCAAATCTATACCCACTGGTTATTGGATACGACGAAGGATCTGGCAAGGGAACCTCAGGATTTGTAATGCGTTATTTCAGATCGCTCTCACACGCAAGCACCTTGGATTCGTTGGGTTCAAGTTTTATGTGTAACATGGTTAATGAGGCAAACACCATAATCCCGCCGCCGTATTCGTGTAACAACAGCGTTGACGAGCTGTCCGGTGTAGAATGTGCGAGAATGGATAACATGGATGTTGGATCGGTTGTATCACTGGCTAATCATAGAACTACCTCTGACATATCGAGTTTAGCTGCTCAATCCCCGTGTTCACCACCGCGGGCTACTAGTCCAACGATAGAGGTATTCGTTGCATCCTCAATCACACAAGGTACGCGCACAAAGGTAACCTTCCCTTCTAACGTAATAATGCGACTTTTCAGTTACGCGAGTTGTTGGACAAGATTCAACAACTGCCCCAGCTACCTGGCGGGCACAGCACCGTTTTGTCTTGTTACCAAAATCGACCTCAAGTGTTGTGCCCGTCTGCGAATGCGAACGGCTCTACGCAACGGCCTCTGAGCCCAGGGGATATCGGATCTTACAAAACCAGACGGACGCGAGGAAAGATGTACATGCCGCTGGGACTTTCAGGCTCGAAGAACAAGGCCAAACGATGGCTGTCGCGATCAGCGCCGACGACACCGTCCGGCACGATACCGATGTCGTTTTTACCTGGGCAAAGTATACGGCCTTCCGAGACGGACAACAATAACCGGCAAGTGGTTCCATTGCTGTCCGAACAGGATGAAACGGAGAGCAATAACGTCGATCAGTCGAACGACATACCGTTGCTGTCTGAGCAGGAGGAGGAAGATCGACAGCAGACATGACGAATTGTTTAGAAGCGTGTCTCCGTGTTTACGTATTAAGGAAGGAATCTATTTCAGATAAACGTCATCCTCTCGAGTAATCTCTATATTTTTAACACGGCTGGTAAACCCTTCGTTGCAACTTTCTGCGAGAAGTTTACACCCGCGTGTAAACTTCCCGGTCAGTTGATTTCGTCCAAAAGTCAGACATTGCCTGTGCTCTTAGAAGAGAGAGACGTTCACTGCTGCGACCTAATTTTTCCGTTTCTCCGACAGCCGGACGCCATAATAGTACGTTCTCTTTCGTTTAATCTAGCGTCACGCGGTAGAACGGCAGTCGACGATAGACGTACTCCTTAAGCTCTGTGAAAAGTAGCAGTTAATTGCAATCAACTTACACAGTTGCAGAAAACACGATGAACATAACGAAACGTTACGATAATAGATCCTGCGTAGACGTATTGTAAGCCTTGCTCGTTGAAATCTTGGCCATAAAACACTACTGTATTTTGTACATCGAATTTTAATTTTTGCCTAAAAAGAAAAAAAAAAAAAAGAAGTAACGTGCAGATGTAAGATATAAGTTAAGAATACGAGTTTATTTAGCCGTTGCATCGATGAGTTTTTAATCGTACATACGGTAATACAGTGTCCATCCAGAAGCAGCCAGCCAGAAAGAAGTTGAGGACAATATACGCGAGTCAACAACAGTACGAAGTTCGAAGTGCGAACAAAACACACGCGAAGAGTGTCGAAATTTTCACAAGTACAATATCAATTCTGTCGAAACGGATTCAAAGGATAAATGTCTTACCGGGAGGGAATGTTAGTTTGCAAGCACAACGCAATTGCAGAGATATCGATCATTTCGATTGAGATGCAACGAGATGAGCGAGATCGACACACAAGCGCCGAACAGTTAGAGAAGAAACGATAAGTCTGCCGTGTCACCGACGATTCCATTCGTAATCATAGGATGTAATGAACATTTGTTACGATCGCAAAACACTTTATTCTTAAAGACGTGAATAAGAAACAGCCACTCTAAGTAACTGTAACCACTCATCCACTCACACACACACCATGTATCAACATGTATTTTTTTATAAATCGGATACGAAATAAAATCCAAGCTTTTACGAAATTACTGCGACTGTTGCCCATCGTCCCATTGTTACCATTTCAACGACAACGTTATAACAATAAAGACGTTCGAAATATCTTTATACTTTATTGACGACGATTCTTCCTCAACTATTCATAGCTTTTAACGATAAGCGTATATTAGCTAGACTTGGGTGTTTTGAAAAATTTTTATGTAATAACATTGTTTCTAAATTACTTTTTAAAGTTATTTTAGAAACGATCCGTGACTATTTCATATAAAAATTAATTTATTTTTAATTAAATGATTTGTTTGTTATTTGGTGAAAATAGATTATTTACTATTTGCCAGGATCTTATTTATTATTTGATTTTGATAATAACTGGTTTCTCAAATTATCATGACCACTATTTACTATTTCTTATTCTGCGACTACTCTATAGTTACTATCCTATTAAACGCTAATAATAAGACAAATTTCTGTCGTGTAATAACAGACACACTAATAAATTAGTTTGGTTTTCATTCATTATTTCTTTTTCATTTGAGTATTTTGCTTTCATTGATTTATTTATTTTGAATGTCACTTTAAAGACGAAATAAATATTATTTTCTCGAATAATCAGTTCTTCAATTTATTATTTTCCCAATTATTTGCTACAGTAGATAAATAAGCTACACACCATTAATTGCCAAATGCTAAAGAACATTATTTTAAAAATTTATTTACAAATCATTATTCGAGATCAATTTCGCCCAGGCTTGAAACGACTGCAAAGCGCGGGAAAAAGAACGAGAATCGACGTTTGAAAAAACGCAAACAAGAATCTAACCTCTAAGGGACCTACGAACGTCGGCGTAAAATGCGTCGTACTCGCGTGCTAGCGCGGTAGCGTAACGTTCCCGGTTTATGAGGAAGCCGAACAATGTCTGTAAGTACAAAAAGAATCACTACGAATATTAGGATTTCGTTTTTAAAATATTAATCGCTCGACTGGTGTGTTGATATTTTACAGGCGACGAAAACAAGTAAAGATTCGTTGTTTTAACAGCATAACCTATAAGTATAGTTTAGCCTTTTTTTTGTGTGTGTTCTTACAGCAACAGAATGCTCATGGGGAACCGAAAGAAAGGAAGAAGAAAGAGAGTATTCTTGATCTTTCGAAATATCTGGAGAAAAATATTAGAGTGAAGTTTGCTGGTGGGAGGGAAGCTGCTGGAATTCTGAAAGGATATGATCCGCTTCTCAATCTGGTACTTGACAACACTACGGAATACCTCAGAGGTAGGTAATTTTACTGAATGTCACATCTCTTCGTACGACTACAAATATATTTATTGATATATTTATTTCTGTAGACCCGGACGATCCTTATAAATTGAATCAAGACACTCGCATGTTAGGTTTAGTTGTATGCAGGGGCACGTCTGTGGTACTTATTTGCCCAGTAGACGGAATGGAATCCATTCAGAATCCTTTCATACAGCAAGAAGGTTAAGACACTAAAATTGTTTTCCGTTTGACCAAGATTTCTGACAAGAAATTAAATTTCTTGATCTCTGAACGTTCTGATTTCAACTAACTTTTTATAATGGAATTAAATATAATTTATGTTATATTATTGTAATGAATTTTACTATTAAAGAAACGTGATTTTCGTACAAAAGTTACAAATGTGTGCAACATTGGTATTATTCCGTTCCAAATTCATTCCTCAGCCAAGGATATTCTTTAGGGCATTCGAAACATGTGTGTAAATAACGATACGATTTAAGAACTCTACTTGGTAATTTGCAACTGTTCGGTAAATCGCAAGCGAATTCAAATGGCTGGAATATTCGTGAGTTACATTGCCAAGGCTTGAACGTTTCAATTGCGTTTAAGGACGTTGGTTTGCGCATCCATTCGATTACCTGATAGCTCGTTACGAAGTACACATCGTTTAATCTCAATACATCGTCCATAAATTTCTAAAATTGATCGATATAAATAGTAGCTGTAAAATACTTAATTAAAACTACGTCTACTTACACTGAATGCGTAAAAGTACGACGGATTTTGAAACCAAGATGCATGAAAATGCAAGCCCAGCGGCGCGCGATTGCTAAGGTAATGCCTTTTAAAATTCAGCGTCAGTATTTTGTACACATCTTCGCCTGACAAATCCGAAGGACACGAATCCATTCTTGCACAGGTGTATTGCTATTGAAAATAATTGTTTTCTTTATTTCTTTGCAATATGACAGCATCCATCATTCTTATTATAAGTAAGAAGATTGTTTGATACCTTGCTACGCAAAACTTACGCCTGCTAAAAGTTGATTTATCGGAAGTTCCCATACACCTGGATATGCACGAGTCGGACACAATTGCTGACGAACTATGCAACTGTGTGGAGGTCTGTAGTCCAGCGTGTAAGGCCACACAGGCAGGTTGGAGAACGGCGCTACCATGGACGAGTCGTAGACAAATCCAAACTCTGACATCATTAAAAACTGTCGATTCCAACCAGTTCGTAGAAACGGTGCCCTCAAACCTATCGCATGGATCATTCTAGTTAAAAACATATTCCTTGAGGGACCACAATCAAATGTGATCTTTTGAAGAAATGATCTCCTGCCTTTGATATCTTCTAAACGAACCACAGCGTATTTGTTAATGATATTCGCAACGCCGACCATTTCGTCGAACCAATCCTCGATAGTGGCATTTCTCGACCACCATTCTTCTGGTCCCCGATGCCTGTGCAATTGAAAGGATTAACGCACGCGTTACTTTCGGCGTCTCTCGCTCGGTTCTAAAAAGAATCTTTACGTGACAGAGTGCGCGGCAATTTCGTGCCCAATGTTCCACAGGTATTGCACGTCTCTGTAATTGGTGTACTGGTGGCTGACGTAGAAAGTGCCACGAGCGGGACATCCGTTCGGGTTTTTCTTATCGTTTGAAAAAATTTCTGAAAGCAAGAGCAGAAGGTATAGTAGACACTCTCTTTGGACGTACAGTGCTACTGCATATTTGGTAATAGCGGGTTGCGCTTACTAGAGAAAAGCTCGAAATTCTCCGCGTTCACAGCGTCGTCGAAGGTAACTGTTATCATCTGCGGCACCATCGACGCCGTCAAGTTGCCAGGAACCTGCGTCCCGTCCGAGGAGCACCAACAGTTTGGCAGTCGACATTCCTCCGGGTTGCAAGACACCGCGCCGTTCGGATCGTCTTGAACATCTGAAATCGTTCATTAACACTTGATCCAACTTAATTTATTAATACTTGTTATATACACAACATTTATTAACGCTTAATCCAAGTTGGAAAATTCCTTACCGCAATAGGCCTCGTCGGAACCATCCGAACAATCGACACTTCCGTCGCAAAAGTACGTGGCCGGGAAACAGGTACCATCGCCGCAGGCCAAATGCTTTTCACCGCAGTCACCGTCCTCGAGGAGCGGTCTCGGTGGTTGCGACTCTGTAAAACGCTTGAACGAACTTCCAATCACCATCCGACGCGACGTTTTCTATCGCCTGTTTACCTTCTCTTCCCGACTACTTAACACTGTACAAGCCTGTACAATATATTTTACTTTTCTCACTGCTACTTTTACTATTTAAAAGAAAAAAAAAATTACTAAATATACGTACATGTTTAAAAATATTACTTTTGTTATTATCTATTTTACGTTCCTTAGCATTTTACAAATTTTTAGAACCTCAAAACATTAATTTCTATTCTCATTCTGCGCTACTTTCACGCGCCATGGTTTCATGTGAAACCTGTACAGTGTTACCATTAACAAAAATTTCAAGTCGTGCATACCTGACATCACGTCGCAGTTGTCGACGTTCGCTTTGAAATCGCATACTTGTCTAGAGACGTCGAACAGCAGCCCCTGAGAGCATCTGAATTCAAACACCTCGTTGTCTACCAATCAAAGAAAATCCATTGGTGATCTACAACGATCAGACGAAACGAACGAACGCACGATTGTAAACGATGATGTACAGAATTACCCAAGCAGAGATAATACTTGGCACATTCGACGGGCGACCAAACGTTGCGCGTCGGTGCATTGGGATTCCGGTAAAACTTGTTGTCGTCGATGCACGGCGTGTCTTCCGGTTTCTCTTTCCCCAGTGACGTGCCCGCTGAAATATACGGAAATTCAATCGAATCCCAACGTTCTGCCAAAAACTATCTTCGTTCGGTTTCTTCTGCCGGGCTAAATATGCTGAAACGATATATAGCGTACGCAGACGCGACGCGTGCTGCGTATTGTTCCAAATTTGCAACGAAACAACAACTGATCCAACTAACTAAACCAACTTGCAAAACGCTGCGAGACTTTCACGGCTCCGTTGGAATGATCACTCTCGGAGGAGAAATCTCCCGTTGTCTCCCCCGATGTTTTCACCGGGTGGCAAAAACGGAAGTGAAACTTCTGTAACTCGCGGCCTGCTGATCTCACCGCGGAAGTTCAACTGTTTTTCATTCACAGACGAAATGTCGAAAATATCGATTGGAATTTTCCAAGCAGGAAAAACGCGGAAAAACGTTTGCAACGATCGCGATCGAACTAGAACAGGGGTGTCCAACCCGCGGCCCTTAGACCCTACTCACGTGACCCACGTCTGTATAACCAAAACAATCGAATGAGAATTTTATTATTTGAATAATTTTAACCATGAATGTTCATCATGTCCCTTTTGGAGAGTACTCATATTTATAAGCGCACAAAGAATAAAATAAGAGCAAACACTTTGGACGAGCATCTTCGTATTGCCACCACCTGTATCAAATCAGATATTGATAAGCTAGTATCTAAAAAAAGAGCCCGGTGTTTTCGTTAAAAAGTCACTTCATACGTTTCCAATTAATATAAACATATTTTTCTAATCAATGAATCGTTTCACTGTAAAAGTTGTTTTAAGTTGATTTGATCCTCCGTAATAATATAGGTTATGTGCGACCCTGGACAAACTTTTGTTGGCCAACGAGGCCCGAAAGATGGACACCAGTGATCTATTACAGAAGGAACGAACGAATCGCGAGACTCACCGAGAAAGAAGATCACGGGCAGACACAGGCATCGCAGCTTCGATTTCATGTTCGATCCGTTCCGTTTCTCGTTCTTCGTACGAGTGCTCGCACTTTCCAACTGACACCTTCCTCCAGAACCGAGTGCTTTATACGACGAGTATTCGCTTCGCGTCTTCTTCCGGCTCGCTTCATTTTCACTGTAAGCGCTGATAGGGAAAATGTAGAACAACGCTTGTCCGCGTTCAACACGCGATACGTTTCCGAAGTTCAGTGATTAGACTGTTCGTATGCAGCGCACGTGTGCACAGTTAACGCGTTTACCTTTTTATTAGTGGACGTATTCAGTGAAAATGCTTGGAGGACCATGAAAATTGGAGAAAGCGCGAGAAACGATTTTCAAGAATTTGCGTGCAAACGCATAGAGAGAGAGAGAGAGAGAGAGAGAGAGAGAGAGAGAGAGAGAGAGAGAATGAGCCTATTCGTTTGGTGAGCCAAATGAACGATGATGCAACAACGCGGATAAACTTATTGTTTATTATTTCCTATCTGTTCTTGGTTACAACTACGACTAAAGAATAAAATTTCCATTAGAGAGACATGTTAAAGTGAAAGAAACAGAAAGTCCTTATAAGAGAAGAATAATAGAAGATTTTATCTACGTATTTTACGAAGGATGTAAAGATACACTTACATTTTATAGGATATCTAAACAGAAATTATCAATCGGTCAGTTTAGCCATTTTGGTAGTTCTAGTGTTGAAGTACGAACGTTGGCATTTCAGAAGGTCTGACCGCGAAAACACACGTGTTAAGCAACCTCGTCGATGGTTAGTCTATCTGTTCCAGATGACGTGATTGTGTTCGTCCGATTTGAAGATATATTTAAAAGAATCACGAGATTTCGCTCGCAGTTTTGCACAAAGTCAACGATTGACGTACGTCGGCTCGTTATCTTCATTATGTTGGAAACGGACCATTTCCCGCGCAATTCGTATTCTTCGTTCGAAAATAGAAAACTCGTCGGAAATGGTCGTGACAGACTGCTCTAATTAACTGTCATCGTGAACGATGCGTCTCGTTGCGATTTGTTACAATTTCGCAATTTTTCTAAATAATCACATTTTACACCTACCTACTTCTAAATACTTGTTATATTATTGTAAACCCGTGGTTCTCAACGTAGGGCCCACATGGCGAGGGGGCAATTCGAGAATGAGTGAATCAACAGTGAATTTTTTGCGTTTCTATGAATGAAAATTTAACTTTTTAATTTCTTTCATGCACGGATGTCACGTTCTTTGGAAGCTTAAACCTTGAAGGGCATGACCAAAAACATTGAGAACCACTGTTGCAAAGTCGTTCGATGCGATTGCTGCAACTTTACGAAACAGTTTTCAGTTAATCAAAGTATTTTCTTACGTCAGTGCTTTCATTCGACGACAAGCGCAAGAGCAGACGCGAGTCTGAAAGAATGATGTTGTCAACCAACGACAAGTCGACGTTCCGGTTGAACGAGGAAAAAGAAAGGAGGTAGGCGAGTGAACAAGAGATGCGCTAGGCGATGAAAGCCGGCGAAAGCGACTTCACTTTCAGTCAAGTTCGGTGACTGTGACCTGGTGACACCGGCGGCAGCGGCGGCATGCGGCATGCCGGCACCACCTGAAGCCCCTTCCCCGTGTCGCCAGCCACGTTACCATGTCGTCCTTCCTCCTCGAAGAAGGGGTACTCTAAACTTAGCCACGACTCGAGGAAACTCGACTCGCATTCAGTGCAAAACCACCATCCTCTCGAATCACAGTTTCTTCATAGCCCATTCTTCACTGTTACTCCCTGTGTGTGTTTCTCCCTTCACGCTCAAATACGTTCAGTTTCAGATCAGCGTTTGACAAATATATATTGGAGGAAGAGGAGTAACGATTAAAGAAAAAAAAAAAAAAAAAAAGAAAGGGACTCGCCGCCGACAGAGAGACTTCTCGGAGAATGGCGTACAGCTGGGACAATCGGGTAGATTTCATTGTAAGATTTCTTTATGGTTAGTAATAAAGCGGTTTCTTATTCTCAATGGAATTTGCGTGGCCGTACCTTGGCAAATAACCTGTTAATTAACAGCAGAGTGATAATGTCATCACTACTCCAAGTTGAGAGCATGTTTATCAAAGTGTCCAATTACCGATAGAAATATCGATGTGTGATTCATGTGAAACCTGATAGATCCTTTCAGCATCGTCCCTCACAATCAGCGAAATGTGTCATATGTATCCATCGATCCTTGTTCGGGAGAAATTTGTGCAATTTGTACACAAGTTTCTACTCGACGAATATCAGGAGAGAAAAGAGAGTTTTCGTACTTATACTTTAGAAAACTATGCTCTAGAGCAGAGCCGGCTAACTGGCGGCCCGTGAACCCTTACCCCTACTTTCCTGATCGCTAGCGCTACCCCCTCCACTGCATCGATCTCTCCACTACATTGAAGTTTCCTCGCCGCGCACGAGCCCCACTCTACCACTGGTGCAGTGGAGGGGGGTAGCGCTAGCGGTGAGGAAAGTAGGGGCAAGGGTCCGCGGGCCGCCAGTTAGCCGACTGTGCTCTAGAGAACGAAAAAATAATTCTGTTCTGGCTTCGAGGCTGTCATGCTTGTTTAGGATGTAGGTTGATTTCAAAGTATACCATGCCGTCGGTTGCATGCAATCGGTTGATGCCAAATTTAAGCTTAGCACCAATTTGTCTTATGGAACAATCTGTTCGATGTTTCTCAAGCGTTTGTTTAATATATGTACGTCCTGGCTGCGTGTAAACGATACGTCGTTAACAACCGTATATGATGTTCTAACAAAGAAAATCTAAAAATCACAAAATCTAATAATAATAGTAATAATAATGATCTAACCTGTTCACCCGTTCAGAAAAAAGGAAAAAAACTTGTTCACAGTTCGAACTTGTTTGCATATGCAAATGAAAGAAAAAATAAATAATAGAGTTTTAACAAAATTGGTTGTACGATTCGAAGTTTAAGATATCGATAGTTGATAACGCGGGGAGAAGTCGACGACACGAAAGTCGAGAGAAGTCGATGACTCAAGATCGTGACGTCGATATACGAAGTCGATAAATCGATCCAATCGAGCAATCGATTAAAATTTCGTCACGATTATCTTCCCCCGAGTATAAAATACGGTTTGGACGACTCATCTGTGGGGGGAGGTCGTGCACGTGGGGCGACGAATGTCGACCTCTGCCAAAAAGTGAAATACTTGGAACGCGTCCAGCTGCACAATGACTAGATTTCCTTAAAAATAAATTGGCACGATCCGATTGATTAATTGGCCGCATGTATTGACTTTTGCGCTTCGCCGCGATCACCAACTCATTAATTTTACGATATATTTTTGTGTCGTACAGACATAGACAACAATGGCATATTGGAGAAGCACGATTTCGAATGCATGGCTCTCAAGATGACCTTAATCGAAGGGAAAGGAGAGTTCAGTTATGGTCGTTATCAAGAAAACCTGCACATTATGCTTTCCCTGTGGGAAGAAATTGCCGAGCTTGCCGATTTCAATAAAGTAAGATCAATATACAGGATGATTCAAGTAAGTAACTTTTAAATTGATGCGTCTAATGAAAAATTGTTTGGTACAAATTGTCGTATGATTTCGAGAGAGGCAAAATATGGCCAAAGTATCAATTTTTCGTGGGTTTCGAAATTTCTGAGGTTACTTTTATTTGTTTTAAATGCGACTATAAATCTTTTTCATCATAAATCGATAATTTGATCATCAACGTCCATGGAACATACATGTGGCAAGTAAATAGTCCTCTATGCACTAGGTTGTTTTCAAAACAAATTATCTCATAAATCATTAGGTTTTGCATCTGGCTTGATACTCTACTTGTAATTTAATATTCTTGAAAATTTCGAAAACCACAAAAAAATTGATACACCAAAAACCATACATACTTTTGTATCAAACAATTTTTCATTAGACGCATAATTTGAAAGTTATTTCAGGTGTGCAGGTTATGTGAATCGCCCTGTAGAATGGCGCGTTTTGCTTCTGTCGTAAAACATGTTTCTTACGATCGTTTCCTGTTCAGGATGGTATTGTAACTATCGAAGAGTTCAAGGAAGCGGTGCAGAGAAGTTGCGTCGGACGAGAATATCGAGACTTCCCTCAGGCGATGAAAATGTTCATCGACAGTCACTTTAAGATAGTAGATTTAAACGGTGCGTCGTTCGTCGTGTTTGTTTGTCGCATGCATGCCCTTAATACATTATCATGTCGTTTTTAGACGATGGTGTAATCGCTGCCGATGAATTTCGCTACAATTGCGTAACAAGAATTCCTGTAGACAATGTAAACATCTTGGACGAAGCCTACCAAAACCTTCTAAACGTAAGAGATCGTGTTACCAGTCGCTTTGAAGAATGAACGATTTAAACATCGCCAATCCGATTTGCAGTGTAACAGTTTGTCGTCGTATCGCAAAACCGTCTATACGCAATACTGTTTCCGACTGTATTGACTGATCCGACGAACCTAACCTGAAATCGAACATGCAACGTACATATCCCACGTTCTAGGGAATCCGTGAACAAAATTTCAGAGAATTTCATTCTTGGTAATATCGATACACGAGAAGAGAAGTTAGTAAAAGATTCACGAATAGGAACGAATTAATTTTAAATTTAACGTAAAGAACAATAGCTTGAACGTTTGCCAAGTTTGATGAACGTAAACTAACTGTTCGTGCAAGCTATAATGTTTTATGCTTTCATAAACATGGATATACATGAATGCTAACGTGGAACCGAGAGGAATTTCTTTTAACGTTTCTTATAACGTTGTTCAATCGTTTGACGCAGGACGACGACCGGAGACGCGGTGGGATAACGTTGTCGCGTTATCAAGAACTATACGCGCAGTTTCTTGGTAATCCGGACGAGAATTGTCCAGCAGTTCATCTGTTTGGTCCTTTACATGCGATGGATTAATTACACACATGGTTTTACGTATGTTTCGAGTTCAAGGCAAACGGTGATTCTCAAGTGTGCATGTACAAAAAAGACAATCCTTTAATATATCATTAACATTATATTAATTTATGTAAGATGTGTATGATATACGCAATAAATCCTCTATTTTATTGTAAAATCCTCGGTCTCTGTAAAAGAAAGAAAATATCTGCCGGTACTGTTTCTTTGCAGCACTACACATGCACAGAGAATGTATCGTTCTTCTACACATGAATACACAGAAACGCTTGTATCGTACAAACAGAAAAGAATTTTATTTGTATTACGTGTTAACATGGTACTGTGTTGTTCGGACATCTCTTTGGTAGTATTTGCCGTGCTTTGTCTTCGTCACACAAAAAAATTTAATACTGAAGATTCTGCGGTGATATGTTGTTCATGACAATTTTTCATACGTGAACGAACCCGAGTATAATTTTTAAGTTTTTACCTGTTACCGGGAGTACGGCACATTTTTATTTAACATTCATAATACTTCTTTTTGTTAACCATGTATACATGTAGGACATGCTTTTGACTGTTTGAATACTAATCTCATACGTATAACGAATACTCAACTGGATTTACAAACATCGATTTATACGAACAAGTATCATTTTTTTTTTTTTTTTCACCCGTATACACAGCGTAATATCGTAACAATCACCAACGGATCTATAATTTAACTAGCGAGGTTCTTTACAACATTGTGTCACGTATTCTTTTTTGTTGTCAGTATAAAAATTGTTATCTGTATATAAATAATTTTACAAAACATACGAGTCTGAACTCGTGTTTACGGGGAATATTTACGTTTATAAAGGGGGGATTGACATCGTTTCGATGCGATTAAACTAGCTTCAAAACATCATTCTCCATTGAATTTCGCACACAGAAAAACAATATTGTTTGAAATTTGTTATAGGCATTGAGTACAAACGTACAACTCTTACAAGACACCGATGATGCACGCAACAAAAATTAAACACGTTTATGTTCTTTAACCTCCAATAACAAGGCTAACTGTTCCTTTCTTTTCTCTTTTTATCAAATCTATTGATTACGTAGAATTATTTAGGCAAGTTGCAAAAATAGAACCTAATAAAACCAAGCAGTTACTAAACGTTATTAAAAAAACAATTTTTCATTGATTTTCTCTCTCGATATTTGAATCTTGTGACTCGCCTATGTAGTAACCTAAACCAAGTAAGATTGCAGACAAAAATAACTAAACAAAAAAAAGTTTATCTAAAATTTACCTATCGATTATAAGAAAAAAAATAAAAGGAATACGAAATACTTTCTAAATGTTTGATTTCAACAATAAAAAAAAAAAGAAAAAAAAAAAATGTTACTGGTATCAACTATATAGAAGAAACAATAATATCTTCTTTGTTATACATACATGCCATCTAACACTTTATCACCTGATATATTTCAGTCATTTGTGAAGATATGAAAAGATTTTGTCAACAAGAATTGTTTAATGTGGAGAGGACTATGGCATGACAGCAATAGATTTTTTGTAGGTAGAGAAATTCAGAAATAATATATTCTTTACTCCTTTCCAGTTTGACATTCTCTATGAGAAAGCAATTTATCTATGTCGATAAATCATTGGTCTACGAGATATTTTAATTTTAATTTCATAAAATTTATACGTGAAAGACAAGGACACTATGAAAGAATTGTTCCTGTCTTTCATACGATGAATTTTACAGGATTAGGATAAAACATCTCCTAAACAGTTATAATAGTTTAGATAAAAAAAAAAAATATACAACTCCATTTAAAAAAAGTGAAAGTAATCTTGAAATTACCAAGACTCCTCCACTTAAAAAAAAAAAAATTGTTACTGCCATGTTATGGCCCCTTCTGTACCGAATAATACTTCCATTGACAAAATTTTTTCATGTTTCGGAAAATAATAGAGATATTTCAGGTGATAAAGTTAGATGGTACACCCTGTATATCGTGGAAAGAATAAAATCCAAGGTAAAGTATTGTACTCCGATATCGATGCCGCATGAATTTCAAATTGACAATGATAAATCTATCCACGTCGAGAATTACGGCTAGCTATACACATATATACACATGTATACAATTTTTTACGGATCTATACAATGCAAGATTCAAATTTGTACATGTTCGATGTTCTATCTCGACTATGGACGGTTAATACTTTTATATGAAGCTTCAACTTTATGTGCAAGGGAAAACGTTAAAAAAATAAATTGCTCATTGCAGGATATTTACTCGTATACTAGCAAATCTTACTGTCGAATTAATTTATCACGACCTGCATTGTACGACACCTATATCGGAAACTAAATTTACCTCGCGATGAGAAAATGCACGCATATAGATAAAGCACGATAAAAATGCAGGTACATTTACCATCTGTCAAGCAACACATACATATTTACGCACTTTAACTGAAAAGATAACCGGAAAACATGAAATTACGGTTAATTAAAATTAAATTACATGTCTCTTGGTACTTTTAATTGATTCGATCAATTGTACCAGTTCAAATGTTACACGAATCTTAAAGCTTTAGAAATAGAGTAATGTAAAATTATGATATTTTTTTATGCTTTTGTTTTTTTTTATAATTAAATATCCTAAAAATAACGTTATCTTATTATGTTAATAATAACAAGATACGAAATTTTTCTCTTCCTTGTTACAAAATATACCAGACGTGAACTTCATAGTTCGCACTGATCGTATTGATCATCTCAATCATCATTCAACATCAGGCGCAAACTTACTAGATCTTTTAAAAAGGAAATTGTTGACCACATAGTAAAAATAATTCTGTATTATACAGACAGATTGTATTCAGTCTCTCTAAGTATAAAAGTCGTTTTATGAATTAATTCGGATAACGATTAATTCTAAAAAGTCACCACTTGATGATGTGACTGATCTATGGAGTTCACACTGGCGTAGGAAGTGGTTGGGAACTGATTGCTGTCAATTTGGAGTAAAGGAGAGTCAGGCCCTTGACTCCTAAATTCGTTTCTAGCCCTGCTGGCGCATTCCTGGGCTCTTCTTCTACGCCCTCGGCGCGACATCACGCCTGCAAATAATAACAGAAAATAACTACAATTCGAGCTTTTACTTTAACATCTATTGTACGTTTTAGCCGACTAAAAGCATATCAAATAAATAAATTACAACAAATTATAATGCAAATAATGACGCTTAAGAAAAGAAAAAGAACACAAATGATGGTATATTTAAAAAATAGGAGGACATGAAATCTATTCACCAGTGGCAATACATCTTTTCCATATCCCTCTTTTATGCTTTCAAATGATGTTGCAAAATAATTTAATTGATGTTACAATGAAACGACTAACAACTACTTCCGCTGCCAATTATATTTACGTAATTAGATTAGATTACCAATAACACAGAATATATAAGTACTTGATTTTACGTTACACGCAATGGCAATCTTACCACAAGAGCGCTCATGAAACGCATGAAATAGAAAAGAGAAGTCTTGCAACTAATTTATAACTATTGAACGAAAAGAAAATGACTTTAACAAAGCAGCATGTTCTTATAAAAATAGAAATAGATATAGATATCCCATCCCACACTCATCGACATACAGAGATTGTTTTGTAATAAGCAAATTTCGGGAAAAAGCTTATAGTATTTGCGGTTTCGAGTATCTGTTGTGCAAGTGCAGGAAATTCCATTCGACGTGTCAAAAATATTTACATATTGCTTGTTCTCAGAGACTAATTTTGAACTAAAGCCGGGTGTTGCTTCAAGCTGTGTCCAAGTGTGTAGACAAAGATAGAAATATTGTAAAAGGAAGTGTAAATGTATCCTGCGTACCTATCTCTCATATTCGAGCACTCTGAAGGTGGGTGTGCTTGTGGTGGGTGTGGGAGGAGAATTGAGATTGCTTACGCGATGATTCAAGGAAGTCTCCTGTACGTTGTCCAGATTTCCTTGCATTGCTCTCTTGTGATTTGCCAACTTTTCTCTGTTCATTGGTGTGCCTAGAACCACCAGAAGCCATGACGAAGCTCTCCTAAGCTGTACTTTTATTTTTAGTCTTTTCCCGAACAGAAATTACTAGAAGGTCGTCGATACTTGAAGGCAAATTTCTATGTTAGTATACCAATAAAAATAAATATAGATATTAACGTTACAAGCAAAAAAGACACGAGTGAACGAGTTTTGTGTAAAACACAACCTTCTTGCATGTCGATTGTATCTTCTAATTTAGGGATATGAAAATTAAATCTATCTTTTACTACTTATTTAAGTAAACACTGGTGTTTTGTTTTTTTTCTTGAAATTAACATATAGGTGAAATTCTTAAGCAACGTAATATGATTTGAACAAAAATTGGTATGACACTATGCTATTAGAATAATAAAATTTACCATAACTAGAATCAATCAATCTTACCAATATAACTTAATAATACTGGCAGGAATATTAGACCATGTGCAGCTCCAAACAGCACAATACCCAGGTACATTCTGAAGTAGAATACCTGAAAATTTTTTCAATACAGATTTTTTTTTTAAGTATGATAATTCTCATGGTGTATCATAACATATGGGATTTCGAAAATGGACAGGAGATATTAAAACAATAAAAAAAGTTCATATGAACATGTGTCTTATTTGACAGTTTCAAAGTGGGTATGTTATGATCCTGAATATTACATATATAATACATTTAATATATATTAAAACATACCTTAAAAATTTGACTTTTAGCAAAACCGAGTACTACAATTCCACCAAATTTCGTAAGAGTTATACCACTGAAAATCGAACTTCCCATATTCGTTAATGCATCAGCAACCCTTTCGACCCTTGTTGTTTTCACTGATACTGAGAAAGAATGCACCAAATGACTACAAAATTCGACCGCAATTCCAACAGCCTGCGCAAAAAAATACATTGTTAATCTTTTCGAATGAAATTCTGCACTTGAAAGCTTGAGATATGCTCACCATGACGAGGTTAACGAGGGACACTGCATTCAACGTTATGTGCCACCAATACATTAAACCACCAATATTAACAACAATCATAGTGATGGTTGTTACAACGATAACAGAGGAAAATATGTCCAAGCCCATCAAGAGGAAAGTTACCACAAAAATAGCGATTAAGGATATTCCTATACTGTATAATGTGTCAGGCCACATTGTTAAGTACTGTTCATAGAAAACATAAAATATGCTGTATGGAAATACTTCAACATTTTGATTGCTACCGATATTTTTTAAATAATTGTTAATCGTGTCTGTTATATTTGCCGATATAAGTCTTGCAGCTCTCATTGATTCGTAATAATCAGCGGATGTTTTCAATATAGTATGGTAAGCCATAAAATAAGACGCCCCAACTTTCGATAGTCCTTCAGGGTCAGTAACATAATTAACACCGTGACCATAAGCAGCGTGACCTCCTTTAGCACACATTTCATCGGGATTATCTTGTAAGAAAAACGACACATATCGTTCAAAATCTGTTGGTATAGGTCGGCCGATATTATTTGTGGTAATATTACATGAAGAACAATATGAACTTGATCCTGAAAATATGAAATATATTTTCATTTTCTTCTAAATAATATATCGCAAAATAGTACAAAAAATTTAATTTAGATCTTATACCTGTATGCGGACAAAAGGTGTTATTTGAAACAAAATATTTACAACACATTGGTAGCTGAGACCAATCGATATAATCATCTATCCATGATGATGCGGGTTTTGCTATATATGTCCTAAACAGGTAATTATTTGAATAAATCTACTGTGTAACTTGATACAATGAAAAATATACTTTTTACTATGTACGACTTACCTGTTTGATTGTTTTGATGCTATAAATATCTGGGTAGACACTGAATCGCTATTACAATATTGACCGCCGCACACGAGATTCTGCTCACCCTTATTGGAATAATTCAAACCGTCTTTTACAACAAAATACATCGGTGGTCCAATAGATAAATAACTATTTAAAAACTGCAAAAGAAAAAAAGAGAATTATTATGACCATTTCTTATTTATGTGTATTTGTACCGTTCATTGGCATATACGTAATATTACTCACTTTGAAATACTTCAAAACAAAACTATCTTCGGGCATGGAAAGTTCCTGATCGAGACCGATTTCAATATGTGGAACGACCGCAATACTCGAACAAATCCAACCAAAGAATACTAACATAACAAATGCACGCACCCACTTTTTCAAGAGCAGCGGAACGTACACGATTTTGAAAAGTTTATACAAAATTCCATTCACTACCTCCTCTCCGTTGTCTTTTTTCGAACCACGAATAAAACAACATACATCGAGTTTATTGTTCTAAAAAATGCATAAAAACATCAATTAGTTTGCACTCCTATCACACGCATATTCGATTTTAGTAATACGTACTGCTTGACGAACAGTATCTAGCGCTAGTAGGCTAACAAAACATGTTACTTGTAACACAAAGTCCACCAATAATGCCATGCCGGCATACAGAGCGAAAGCTTTAACAGCAGGCATGTCAGATAATCCGCCTGAAAGATTGAAATGCTTTCAACATACTCTTACTTAACGCTTTTTACACAATATTTGATGTGCGAATCTCTTTGATATTTACCAAGGAAGAAACAACAACTTTCGGATACGCTGGTGAGCAACATACTTGGTCCCACTTGACCAAGAATACGACCGATATGTTCAGGTATTGATTCATTGGGATGACGAGTTTCTCTTTGATGTGTTTGGACAAGAATGAAAATATTGTCTACTCCAACAGCAAGGACAAGGAACGGTATGACTTCAATAATAATGAGCGTAGCCGGAATGCCAATGAAACCAAATAAACCAACAGAACAAAGAACAGAAGCCAATACCAGGAGAACACCACCGAGGCCAAGAGTAATTTTAGAGTCGATCTAATCATGAAAGAAAGTAAATATTAGATATCTATACGTCGACAAAATAAATATTTGAATTTCAGAATTTATCATTTTTACCAGAAGTCGACTGCAGTTTTTTATCTGACCAAGAGAAATCGCAATGTACGCGAACATAATAATATACGATACAAGAATAGTTAAAACATCCGATTGAGATTCACGATTCAATTCATCCTCTATTGATCGCTCCGAAGTGAAGGCAATGTCCATGAATGCTGGTTTCTTCGTCGCTATCCAATCTTTCATAAATTTGACATAACTAAAATTGCAATATTATCTCATTAAATAATGAAGAACAAACGTTTAAATATTGCTTTAAGTGTACGATTTAATCCCACCTCATTTCCCATTCCATTGCCGGATGTAACTTAGATTTATTATGGTAATTATTTACTAATATAGTTAAAATCACTGCTGTGGCTTTTTCATACGAAGGTTTCTGGAGGTCTTGACCTGGTGATAAAAATCCACCAACTGCAATTGCTGGTTCCACAGGACCACCATAAGGTGCCAGACATTCAGGATTATACGCATTTCTGAAGATAAGATATAATAAAAAAAAAATTATGCATAACAAAGTTATACAACATTTGCGTAATATTGCTTGTAATCAAATTAACTTACTGCGAACAAACTCTGAAATGATCTAAATAATTTACTGTAAAATTATCGTCATCTATGGTAGTATAATCAAAAGTTTCTAGATTATCTTGCCAGTATCCCCATATACTTTGAATTACGCATTGTGACGCCGTTACAGGGCCAGTAAAGGGACTGGTCAATGGTGCAAAACATACGTTTGCCAAGGTATAATTATTCGGAGTTGTTATCTTTTTTATTTCTTCTTGTAACTTGTAGATAGTTTTGAGAAAAGTATCATTAAACACGGGGCCGAACGATACCACACCGTTGGATGTATTATGCACAATCTGAAAAGAATTGATATAACAGTACATCTTTTATACGTTGTCAAAGAGACAATTTGATATCATCGATGAGAAAAACTTACATTTGGCAAACCAACTGATGTTATAATTATTTGTTCGGTTCTATAGAATGGTTCGAAATGTTCGTCGAAATATTCTTTTTCGATTCTTGATCGGGATTGCGGAGCAGCCCATAATTCAACCGGATCGGTGGTAACGTGTATGTATTTGATTCCGTGTCCCAAAGCAATGATAAATAAGAAACCAACGAAAAGGACAAACCATGGTCGTGACGCACATGCTGAAGAGAGAAATTCAACAAATTCTGCCCATCATCGAAATATGATATTTTTGTAATATAACTTCTAATCGAAACGATCTCGTACCTGTACCCCACCAGCAAAAGAATTCTGCTAACAATTTGTCTGTGCCTGCACCCAATCTTTCGATGAAGGTCGATTGCTCTTCGTCGTCGAATCCGCTCGGCAAATCATCTGCAGATATCACACCTATAAAAGTTTTTGTGTTACGAAAGAGAGCATATTGTAATGTATATGTCCAAAAAGTGCTGCAGTAAATGAAATAAACTGTAGACGGTGTGCTGTAAACAGATACATTAAGCAGATACTATACATTCAATTGTACGTAATAAAAAAGTTGCCACAAAAATATTAATATAATATATAGATTTTATGCTAAAGCGATTTGCTTTAATTATAAAAATAAAAAGGTCAAGCAGATAATGATTGAATTTAACAGTTCAAATTTCTGAATTATCAAATGTTATCGCATAACAACCACAGCACTTTGAATACTTCTACTAAAGAATATAAAATATTAAAAGATATGAAATTAAATATAGAAATATAATTAAATTTTAAATTATACATATTCACGGAAATAAATATTAATCAAAAGTATGAAAGATCGTAATAAATACTATATATACTGATTCGAAATATTGTACAATGTTTACAATAATAATATAATAGATATTCGTGACATTTAATAAGCTAATTTTAGACGTGTCCTCAGAGAGTACTGCATACACTTTGAGACACATTTGCATGTGGGAATTTGAAAATACTTTGATGATGACAATATATGAGTGAGAAATGAAGGAAAAGTCTTTTGATCAGGAAAGCGGCGAAGCACAGATGATAAAAGTAATAACCAAGCATAATGACATAATAACGAAAGTAAACACAATAATAAAACAGAATTTAAGGGTCAAGCACAAGTCCACATATTGAAGATACTCTTGATAAGAACGTACTGGAACGTTTAGATTGAAGTGGGCTGTCTTCCTGGTCTGCGGCGAGAGCAATACGAGCACCATCTCCTGGGTGATGTAACCCTGCGGCTAGGCGTCTACCCACCTGCCTTCTTACTTCCTCACCTTGTGCAACTATACATATACGCACACCATACATACAACTGATGATTCCAAATCAAATTTTTTCAATTTCAAATAAAGGTCTTATTTATTTTACCGCGAAAAAATGAACAGTTTTACATTTATAGTTTATTGTAATGTTGTAACCGTTTGCTAATAAAAAAATTACCGTCAAATGTTTCAGTTTCATTATTATTATTTTTTTTAATTACTATGTATAATTTACGATGATTACCGAATTATTAACCGAAAAGAAAAAAATTACAAACCAAGCATAGTGAGAAATAGAAATTAATTTCTAAATTAATCCTTAAACCACAACCAAAGAATACGATAATACAGAAGAAACACAACGATAAAAAATAATCCTGTAACCAAGGGAGAAGGTCAATGATATGGATCAGATAATTCGATCTATACTTGTCATTTTTAGAATAATGTAAATGACTATTACATACAAAATTAGCAATTAGATACAAAAAATGCATTTCACACATTTTGTATTATATAATTTAGTAATATCCACCCAAATATACAAGGAATTATGTATTTTTCTAAGTGAATATTCTTCAATAACAAATGAAATTCCTTACCAATTTGTTTTCTATTATTGAAGCACACTGTGGATAAGATGAAGAGAACTGAACCACACACAAAAGTAATTATCATCACTACAGCATAGCCATCACAGCCAAAAATGGTGAATGGTCTTGGTAAAGGAGGAGCTGGTGGAGGTACTGGACAACTGGCTTCACAGTCTACGCAACTGCATGCTGGTGTATTTTTCTAAACATATAAAACATATTAAATACATTACAATTCAGACAAAAAATCAAATTATAAATCCCTAAAAAAGTAATTTGTACTAACTGTATAATTCAATTAATATATATATATATATATATATATATATATATATATATATATATATATATATCAGTCAGACCTATACTAATTTAATTAACAGATAGCACGTGTACATATATGTAACATACATGGCATATATGTATAGGCGTATGCACAGTATATGATGCACAACTATAGTATGTGAACATCAGTTGAGCTAAATTTGTTTATGGTTAATTAACAGTATGTAAGTAAAAGAATGAGAACAAGTACTTACGTTTAATGCTTTATTGCAGGGAGTAACTATAGGATCCACAGGAATAAACGGACCTACAGGTTCATCAGTATTTATGTATGTAATTTGAAATGGTACATATGGGTTATTTGCGTCACCCATATAATGAAACCATTTTAATGTAGTACATCTACTAGCTCCCCATATTCCACACATTAAATCCATTGCTAATTGCCCAGTACTGGGTACTGATACTTTGTTACACGAGTTAAAGGTACCTTCCAAGTACCTATTTGTTATGTAAACATCTATTGCATTAATGTACTCTATATCTGAAAAGAAATATCATTATTAATATTTATTAAACATCACAGTAACTTACTATTTATAAGAACATTGTTAAATATCTCAAGTTACCTTTTTCTTTCTTCATTTCAGTAACATTGATAAACTTGCTTTGCTCCTTACTACAAGTAAATTCACAGAAATGCTTTACTAAATTATCTAAACAACTAGGGCATCTGTTTAAAAAATTAGCTGCCAATTTGATATTTTTATCCATTGTTTTTAATTGATTTGTATCGCAGCAAGTGTTAATCCCATTTCCAGAATCAACCATTAAATGAGGACAATTTTTGGCCAATAATTCTTGGCCTTCATTATCCAGTAACTTAGGTGGTCCCGTATAAAGACAATTCTTTTTATGCATAGATGGATCTGTATAACACTCTCCATACCAAATACAATGACCATCTTGTGCTGCAGATACCTATTGGCAAATATTAAACAATTTTTTTCAGAACAAACAGGATATACATAATTAAAGATTAAATAGTTAAAAATTTACAATAATTTACATAATTATAGATTAAGGAAAAATATAATTTACATAATTGTAGATTAAAGAAAAAAATGAGCATTATTTAAATATCATTTCACAATAATTTCAACATATTTCAATATGTTCATCATATTTCTAATTATTCAATGATTAAAAACAAGAAATTAATAAGAAACTTATCAATTTGAATCATTCCGTCGTAATACACTAGATATTAACAAATAATGAATCACTGCTTTTCGAACGTAACTATTACACACAAAGGCTTTAACCTTTCCTTCCCATTCACTCACTTGATAAAAGATAGAACTGATATTAAGTACAGTCATTGTCACAAATTAAATTAATCAACCTAATCACTGCTAAAAAGATAAAGAACTATTTTTCTCTCTCTCACACACACTTCATCATTATTTATTTATTACATTCTTTAGTCCAAAAATTGATGATAAAATGATAAGGAAACAATTATCCCTTATTAACTTTTGAAGATTTTTCAAGAAATTATTCTTTTATGCAAAAAAATTAACGATTAATAATTAAAGGTTTTAAATATCATTATTTACTTGTTATATCCTTCAATTTAAAAAATGATAAAATTATGCAATTACCTCGTTTTTACTTTTGACTCATTTTTCAAGAAATTATTCCCTTGTTCAAAGGATTAAGATATAATTAGAAGTTTGTAATATATATATATATATTTCTTTTTTACGGAACGTAGAAACATTTTGACGAAGGTTTGCATAAACAAAAACCATGACGTCAATCTCTTACAAGCGGAAAGATCGAGTTCAACGAGTTAAAGAAAAAAAAAAAAACATGTAGATCTCGCCTCGACAAATAAAGTTCAAGTGATATCGGTTAATATGTCCTATTGGCGTATGAGGCAATGATATAATTAAATTTAATGGACTTCTTTAAACGAATGCATCGGCGGCAGCATCAACGGTATTTTCGAGGCTAAGCCGAGGTGACGTCACGAACGCGATGCCCGTTTCACACCAGGGTGTGGTATAGGCGATGAATTATTTCTACACGATATCCGCGAGACTCTGATTTTGCGACATATTCGACAGCTTACCGTGCCAGTAAGACTCCAAGCACCTAGTACGAAGAATATCACGCTTAGCCGTGACATATCAGCGTCTGTCAAAGTCCGACGGTGACCTCGGGAAAACACGCAAAACCAATGCATAGCCCGTTCACACGAGCGCACCCGATATCGAACGATTATTTCTCAACAGTAATTTAACCTCAACACGTAGGTCTATCACGATTACTCATTGCTCGTATTATTCGACACGTTCTATATCGCTGTCGAGGGACTAGTCAACAGGAAAGACGCACAAGCGATGAACAATCACGTTTCACTGGACGAACGTCGCGAACTACAACTCCAGCGGCAGACAACGCGATGGCGACGTCGGTAATCACAGTCCTAATGCATCGAATGATTCAGCGCCCTTCGGCCGTTCTCGGTTTCGCTCGGCTTCCGCTACACTTCGTCAGGAATTTTCACAAACTTGAAATTTGAAACGTTTGATTTTTTTTAATTGCAAAGTATCTGATGTCACAGACATATCTCTTTTTCTCTTTTTTTCTGCTTCCTGAAATTATTGATCGAAAAAAAGGTTATAACTACAGCTGTCGAGTGAAAATCGTACTTAATTCTGTACTTAATTCTTAATTCTGTGCGTAATGACAGATATTTACATAACCTCGGTCATCTAATTTCATCATAAATTATTAATAAATATACAAATTCATTTTAACTACAAAGTTCATATAAATTAAGTCTTTATCTTTCTCTGTATTGTAATTAACAAATTAAGCCGATTCTTATTATCGCTGTTATTACTGTTTCTGCTAATATTTTAAAATATCTATCTTTTTATATAATTTTCGTAGAATCGAATTGAAACGTAGAAGCTGACTTTTACAATTCTTTCCTTCATACAAACGTGATACGCTACGACTCGACTTATTGTAAATTCGAATGTATTCTAGCCTTGTAGGCTTTTTCGTTAAATCGTTACTATGGATTTATTCGTCGCAGCGAGATAAAAATCTCGAAGAGCAGGAACGTTAGAATTTTCATAGGAACGGGACACGGCTTCGAGATTCGGTTTCTATTGTGTTTGTGCGTTGCAACTTGGAACACGGTCAAATAATAAATTAACCGATGCACAGTTAAAATCGGAAAAACAAATTTTCACGTTTAAAACGTTCAGCACGCGGCAAGTTAATTTTATAGATTTGGAGATTGAAAATAATCGACGAACTAGAGATATAATTAGAACAGAATGATGGGTGTAATATCAAATAATATTCCTTAGCTATGCGCGTATTGCAAGAAACATTAATTTGGATAGCAAACATTGGTGTTTCGTAATACCAACATCGTACCAATTGTGAAAGGTGATATTTACGCTCTTCCTGTTTTCTGTAATTTTGAAAAGTCTAATAAGTCATTATACGACGGGAATAATTTGTTACCTGCAACAGGCATAAGGTACATAAGCATGATTCAGTAAATATTTTAATTACCATTGAATATCTATTATAGGAAATAACCATTATGATGAATTATAGAATTACTAAATAAAAAACTTGAAAGAAAATATCATTATAAATAAAACTTAATATAACTCTAATACAATATTGATGACGTAGAAAATATATTATTACAGAAAAAATTATTCTATTTACAAGTATGAAACGTTTAAGATAAAATACAAAATACACGTATGTATATATATATATATATATATAAGGATAGGAAGTTGGGAGAGTAACGTGCGATCAACGTGTCGATTGCTGATTATCATACTTAAAAAAAAGAAATTATTCATATCGTCCGATTGATCGGACATCTAGCAGCTATGCAGAAAATCATTTTAATAGGATGCATGTGGCAAGAGATTCTTAGTAAATTGGGCATCAACGACAGCTGCGCTTCAAGTATTTCTTTTACAAAATTTCTCAGCCTTTTAACGCAAACAACATTTCTCAGGCGTAATTCGCATCGATGAAACTGTGTTCCTTTCCTTTACGCTGTTTGCAGCGTTATTTTGTGAGTATTTTTCTTCCACGTGAAAGTTGTCATAAATTTTCTTGCTCCGTCCTTTGTCCACCAGATGGTGCATTCCTCGCGGATATCCGTTCATTTATTTTCAAATAATGGTGGCAAAAAAATAAAATATGTTACTTGCATGAAACGTATGAAATGCCTTCATTCTCTCTTTTTTTAAAATTTTTTTTTTCTTGGCTTTGTTTTTAACTTTAAAAAGAAATGCCACCACTGTTGAATTGTTAATTAGAGATATGTTTAACCAGTCTTTTTTAACATGTAACGTACGAAAGCGACTGAAATGTCCGCGTGTCGACACCATTGATTGTCATCGTAGTATCGCTCTAAAGAAATGTTTCTTCTTTACAAAAAAGTCGACGGAATCGCAGCATGGCCTGAATGCGATCAAGCCCGAACTTCTGAAGCCAGAAGTGGTGCTCAGCGAGAGAAGCCGCAAGTCCTTCATCGAGAAGTTCAAGGCTAGTAAAATACCAAAAGTGAATGATAATCAAGCGAATCAAGCGGCTGTTTTAGTGCCATTATGCATGCACAAAGGAGAATTGGGTTTCTTGTATACGTTAAGATCTACCAAGGTAACCTCGAATCGTCGCCAAGTCTCGTTTCCCGGTGGAATGTACGACAAAGAGGACCGTACGCTGGAAGAGACTGCATTGCGTGAAACGTGGGAGGAACTTAAAATTCCAAAGGAGAAAATCGACGTTTGGGTGTCCGGTAACGTGATTGACAAAGCGAACGTCATGGTGTTACCTGTTTTCGGTTACATCGGCGATGTCGATCCGAAAAAACTTCAAATAAATGCGGACGAAGTAGAGGAAGCTTTCTTCTTCAGCCTGAAAAATCTCTGCGACCTTTCGATGTGCCGTTTCACTCAGTTCCGCAACAATTACACTTTGCCTGTATATTTAGGTGGGAAACATCGCGTTTGGGGTTTCACTGCCGCTGTAACGCACGTGGTCTTAAAGGCTCTTATACCTGATGCTTATAAACACAAACTCAATTATGTACCGCCAATCTTGCCAAAAAAGAAGAGATAGGAATATTTGTTAATCTGTATTTCACTGCCGCTGTTTATGTATACATATATACATAACATGTCATAATTGATATAAAGAATTTTTAAAAAGATTGTAATTTATTTTTCTGAATATATAGAATTGGAATAGATTTTGAAACACGCTTGTAGTTCAGCGTCACGTATATAGGTGACGCTCGTTGTTACTATAGATATGTACGTATTGCGGTCCATGTATTTACAAGAAGAGTTCTTTTTTTGTTGTCACATACGTAATAAGTAAAAATGAAATTGACCTCCACATAAAAAAACTGTAAAAACATGGCGGTTGTAGTAGAAACTACCATAGGAGATTTTACTGTTGATTTATATACCGAAGAACGGCCACAGAGTAAGTGTGAAGCAAGAATAGAGGTTAAGTTATTTTATACTATTGGTTTGAATGAAAGTTTGAATCTCGTCGTTGATAATGCCGTTTGTTAACGTGGGTATTATTTTGCAGCATGCCGAAACTTTTTAAAATTATGCAAATTGAAGTATTACAACTGGAATCTATTCCACTCCGTTCAGAGTAATTTTATTGCTCAAACTGGAGACCCGACCAGTACTGGAAAAGGTGGTGAAAGTGTTTATGGAATAGTATTAGGTGAGAAAGCAAGATACTACGAAGCAGAGCAAATGCCAAAAATAAAGCACGACAGAAATGGTTTATTGTCTATGGTTAATTGCGGCAACAACATGCTTGGATCTCAGTTTTTTATCACTCTTGCACCTGAACTTCAATCACTGGATGGAGAGCATTGTGTGTTTGGTGAAATTACCGAAGGTCTGGAAATTATTCTCAAGTTTAACGAAACAATTTGTGATGGAGATCATAGACCCTACCAGGACATACGTATCTCGCATACTGTTATTTTGGAAGATCCTTTTGAGGACCCAAAGGGTTTTATCTTGCCTGATCAAAGTCCACCACCCTCTAAAGAAGTCTTAATGGTATAATTTTCTTTTATTTTATGTTAAAACCCGAAGAAGTACTTTTTCTGTCACACTGAACAAATGCATTTGCAGAGCGATAGAATCGGTGCTGACGAAGTGATAGATGACACCGCTGGTATGACGGCAGAGGAGATTGTAGAAATGCAAAGAGACAAGGAAGCTAAAGCAAGAGCTACAATACTGGAAATCGTCGGTGATATTCCAGATGCGGACATGGCTCCTCCGGAAAATGTTTTATTTGTTTGTAAATTGAATCCTGTTACAACGGACGATGACCTGGAAATTATTTTCAGCAGATTTGGAAAGATTATTGGGTATAAATTTTAGTCGGGTTCAGCAATTTTGCCGATAGATATCTATTATATTAAATTTGACGTATCAAATTATTTTTTCTCCTCTTTCCTTTCAGTTGCGAAGTCATCAGAGATCGGCAAACCGGAGACTCGTTGCAATATGCTTTTATTGAGTTTGCTGATCACAAAAGTTGCGAAGAGGCGTATTTTAAAATGGACAACGTGTTGATCGACGATCGTCGTATACACGTTGATTTTTCGCAATCGGTAGCCAAAATGAGATGGAAAGGCAAGGGTAAAGGCATACAATATTTCGATGATAAAGGAAACGAGATTGAAAATATGAGTCAACGGATTAGACACGAAGAGGAAATATTAGAACACAGAAAACACGAGCGTAGAAAGAACACTGTTAAAGACGATGCAAAATACGTTTATAACGGGGATCGATACGTAGAGAAGGAAAAGTATAAAGTACAAAGGCATCGTGATGGTTCACGCGAAAGATATGACTACGATTCCAGACGGAGAAAGGAAAGGAAAAGGAGAAGTAGAGATAGAAGTAGAGATAGAAGCAGGGATAGAAACCGAGAGAAAAGCAAGCGAGAAAGTTATAAAGAGCAGAAACAGAAAAAGAGATATGACAATGAAAAAAAGAGACGGGATAGAGAAAGTTCTAATTCTAATAGCGAGGATTCAAGACACGAGAAACATAAAGAAAGGTACACGAGTCATAAAAAAAAGCATGCAAAAAATCGATCCGTAGAAAGGTGTGAAAAGTCGGAGAAGCACAAGCAAAAAAGAAGATGATGTAAATAGTTTTCATATGTATCTATAGTACCGCATATTTTACGCAGACGGTACGAGTATCTATTTTGTAAAATTCAACACTGACAAACTAGTTTTAAACATATATATATATATACTTTCACTTTTTATGCGAATAAAGGTCATTGCTTAATTTGTCTTGATTATTTGAAATGTCAAGCTCACGTAAAGTTTTGTTTTGTATTATTTAGTTCAAAGTTTAATTTGGATCACTGACTATAAAGACGGGTTAATTCTTGTTAATGATTTTATTTGGCAAGCTAAACAAAAAATATCAAAGATATTACCAATTGAAACGTGACGCGAGATATGAAGAGTGTGAAGAGTAGTCGCTAGAGGGCGATTATGTTTCGGGAAGATGCGTTTAGTAGAATATAGTGTACCCAGAATGGTTGTGATATTTGCATGGTTTTAAGATTATTCATTAATTATTTATCATGCCGTAAATAAACAGAAAAAATTAAAAGTATCCGAAGAGCTGCAATTACACTGGTAAGAGTTTCATTTGAAATTTAACTAGATAGAAATTTAAAAAAAGAAAAAGAAACCGATTTGAGGTTATATGGATTGTATGCGTTGGAAATTGATTATTTTTCTACCGTTGGCTCGTTGTCAATGATCGGCATCGCGATCATATCATGAATCGTCGGATCTTACTGTAGTGTAACAATTTTTATTAACGTAATTCTGTACATTGCGTTTGTTATCTCACTTGACCAAGCACGTGTACACACTTTGTACGGCATGACGCGCGCTCGTTCAAGCTTGAATTACGAGCGTTAGAATGCATTGATTCAATATTATGCAATGATCGTAAACGCGTGTATATTTTCGTACCGTTGTTCCCAACATTCCCAAGGACGAATGGTTAAAAAAGAGAGCTGTCCCGCTATTTATACGACTGCGAATAAAAAAAAAAAGAAATCATTTGTTTTCACGAAATTTATTTCAAAGAATGCTCGATTAATTCGACACAACGAAAACAATAAATTCACGAATACACATGTTCGTACGATTACACGTTTTATTGTTACTATCGTTATGTTACATTGCTATCGAGAGCCGTAATGCTGCAAAATTATTAGTTTATCGCGCGTTGGAAGCGGGGCGCGATATATACATACACAACGAAATCATTGTTAAAACTCGGTTTAGTTTGGAGAGTTCAAGTGTTTTAATTACAGCAATACACAGTCGTGTAAGAGCCGTTCGATTCGAACAAATAAACGGTATGTACGACGGTGTATGTTTTGACGTGTAGCTACGTGTAGTATTTAAATTACAAATAATAAAAATGAAATTTGTAGAAAAATCGGTATCGACGGTATTTCTAGTCACGTACAAAACATTTCGAGGTTGCGGGATTAGGAGCTACTAAAAAAAAAAAAAAGTAACGAATCAACCGGGGCTAAATAAATAAAAAGGGGACGCATAAAAAGACTGTATAAACTTGGCGTGTTCATTTTTTACGAAACGATCATAAATAATTTAACGAAGGGTGCAGGCGATCACTCTTTTCCCTGTCTCTGTTATACCTGAGATCCCGTTGTCGTTCGCATTCCACTAAAACTATACTATTTATCTTTCTACTAAACGGTAGGTCGTTTTACTAACTATACTTGTTTATACTTCTACTAAACGCATCGCTTGTTTGTTTGACGAGGTTCTGGGACAGAAAGGATACACGGTGGTTTCAGTTTTTGTCGAGAGGTTGTCGTGCGATTGGGAAAAAGGGTCGTAAATCACAATTAGCGAATTAAGCAACGCTTAGGTACATTCTATTTCTATGAGTACGTCGTAGCTTGAACTTACACGTGAAGAAACAAGTGCCGTAACAAATTGTTCGCTAACTAGAAGAACTATTTCTTTTTTTTTTTTTTTCTTTTTATACAATTGAAATTTTTCTTTTTTTCTCTTACCATTGATTTTATTGTTTTTCTTTTTTCTTTTTCTTTTGTTGTTGCTGTTTCCCTCAAAGAAGACAGTTTCGAGAATATTGGAGCCTCGGCCCTTGCACCCTTCTCACTTAAAGCTAAACGAATAAATACTTATTCGCCATTTCGATTTTTTATATCGATGGCTCGTCGAGGACACTCCACTCTCTAAGAACTTACTCTTTTTTTTCTTTTTTCTTCCCCTTCCCTTCCCTGTCCATCGGTACACTTGCTCGATCGTCTGTCTATTGATTTTACGTCCGTGTATGTCGCCTTGGAGCAGCGTTTTCTAAAGATTGCAGTTTCGATTGTGACAATTAGCCACTCAGCTCACTGTGTTCTCTCGTACATCATCGAACGGGACAAAACGTTTATGCAGGCCGCGAATGCAGTGTCCTCGAGCAAATGGAACGATACTGCTGAATACTACGAGCGAAACGCGTGCATTCGATCGTCGTGTCTTATCGTCGCCGCTGCAACCCCGATGCGTTTCCGGTGATGTGAGCGTGCAGGTCGTTTTAACCTCTTAGCTGTGAGCGACGAGTATACTCGTCGTGCGAGAAAAACAATTACAATTTGTTACTCGAATCACATTTTTCGTGAAAAATGAAACATATTCGGGAATTTTAAACGTTTTAGAATATTTTGAGATTAGGCACGACTAGTTTTGTGTAACGACGAGTATACTCGTCGTGCGAGAGAAACAATTACAATTTGTTACTCGAATCACTTTTTTCGTGGAAAATGAAACATATTCGGGAATTTTAGACGTTTTAGAATATTTTGAGGTTAGGCACGACTAGTTTTGTGTAACGACGAGTATACTCGTCGTGCGAGAGAAACAATTACAATTTGTTACTCGAATCACTTTTTTCGTGGAAAATGAAACATATTCGGGAATTTTAGACGTTTTAGAATATTTTGAGGTTAGGCACGACTAGTTTTGTGTAACGACGAGTATACTCATCGTGCGAGAGAAACAATTACAATTTGTTACTCGAATCACTTTTTTCGTGGAAAATGAAACATATTCGGGAATTTTAGACGTTTTAGAATATTTTGAGGTTAGGCACGACTAGTTTTGTGTAACGACGAGTATACTCATCGTGCGAGAGAAACAATTACAATTTGTTACTCGAATCACATTTTTCGTGAAAAATGAAACATATTCGGGAATTTTAAACGTTTTAGAATATTTTGAGATTAGGCACGACTAGTTTTGTGTAACGACGAGTATACTCGTCGTGCGAGAGAAACAATTACAATTTGTTACTCGAATCACTTTTTTCGTGGAAAATGAAACATATTCGGGAATTTTAGACGTTTTAGAATATTTTGAGGTTAGGCACGACTAGTTTTGTGTAACGACGAGTATACTCGTCGTGCGAGAGAAACAATTACAATTTGTTACTCGAATCACTATTTTCGTGGAAAATGAAACATATTCGGGAATTTTAGACGTTTTAGAATATTTTGAGGTTAGGCACGACTAGTTTTGTGTAACGACGAGTATACTCGTCGTGCGAGAGAAACAATTACAATTTGTTACTCGAATCACTATTTTCGTGGAAAATGAAACATATTCGGGAATTTAAGAATATTTTAAGACTAGACAAGTTCTTTTTGCATCGTTTCTAAATATTTTCATGCTGTTAATATCAATTATTATCAATTAATATTAATCAGTTAAGTTAAACAATAGAATCGTCGATCTTTCAATTTTAAAGCAGCTGCACACACTCTGTTTGACGAGTATAATCGTCATCGTGTCGTTCTAACGGCACAATGTAGATACGCACTTTTTGAAAACGGTTAAGCACAGCTAAGAGGTTAAGCCAGTGGTTCCCAACCATTTTTTGGCTCACCTAAATATCTCTAAAGTCCTGATGTCCCCACTCCTCTGATACATAATTCTTATTATTACGAAAGTGAATTTTTTTCACACGGAGGAAGCCTGAAAAGACCGTTTAACTTCCAACGTCTAAACAAGCTTCCAGAAGAACGTGACATCCGTCAAAGGAAAAAAAAAAAATAAAAAATAAAGCAGCAAATAAAGTTTTAAAAACGTATAAAAGAGAATACTGAAATGCACAAATATAGAATAATTTTAAAGCTTCTTCTGCAACGCTTCGATCATTCAAATTGTTGTAAAACGAACCAAAAGTGTCGAAGTATAACTCGAAGTATAACTTCAAGTATAACTTCGTCTCAAGATGAAATGCAAACGATTCGCTGTTAATAACTCGTACTCGAGTTGTCCCACGTTGGGAACCACGGGGTGAAGCGGTGTTCGAAAGTGGAGGCGCGGACACGTTACGGTGAGCATCGAGTCGAAGTCGAAGAGGTCGGAGAGAGGGTCAAAGTCACGATCATTTGGCGGAAAGTCTGTCGAATTGAAAATCTCGGCGAGATAGAGCGTTTCGTTAGTGCTCGATCGCCGGGGGGGTCCCAGTTTCCGAATGCAGCAGCTTCTGTTCTCGTTTCTTCTCGTCGGCACGCGGGAGGGGGAGGTTTCGTGGCAGAGGGTGCGCCGCGCGAGAGGCTCGACCATTCTCGACCTGGCCGTCGTCCGCCAACGATTCGCTCGCCGTTTACTTGTGCAACTGTCGCTTGCGTCCCATGTTACAGATCTTGAAGTGGCACAAGGTCATATCTAAACAGCGGAAAGAGAGAACAAAAAAAAAAAAAAGAAAACAGATGATGATGGTCAGTTGGTATAGGTCAAACCGTCGTTTTGAGAAGCATCGCTCGATTCGACTTAATTCGAAGTTCGTCTGGCGCCGAATGTTAATCGGGAGCCGGTCGATTCGTCCGTGGATCGATCGATCGATCGGCCGATCGATCGCGCCGCGACTTGTTTTTCAACGAGGCAGCGAGTCGTCGCTGGCGTGACGTCACCGGCGTGAATCAAAAGATCAATTGGCACAATGGATCGGTTCGCCTCTCGATTCTCATCGACGCTCGTCGTTTCTCGCTAGTTCCACGAAAATTCCCCGGGCCCTGCCTGCCCGTTGGATACGATGCGACGCGACGCGCGATTTCAATTGTCGAAGGCGAGTCGTTCAATCACGGATGGCAATGGATAAAAGGCGATTGTTAACTCGATCATCTTCGAGTGGAACTTGCGTGGAAGAAAGGGGAGAGAGGATTTCGCTTCATTTCTCGGCGCGTCGAATCGAGAGGCGATGCACGTACCAGTTAATATACTTTCAAAGTTCGTAAGATGGGCTTTTCAGCTTTTCCAGGAGATTCTCGCTCGTACGTCCAACTCGAATCCGCTATCGAATTGATCCGAAACGGATGTACCAAACGACGGTCATTCGGGCAGATAGATGATTAAAAAAAAAAAAAAGAAAAAAATGAAACGATACTCACAGCTTATCGCGGTACGCTTCCCAGAGCGTGGCGCCAGTCTGTTTGGTGGATTCGGTGGCGCTGGTAGCTCCTCGTCCGAGTAATTGTCCTTCGCTCTCGCTCTAAGCACCGATTCGATCATTCTCTGTACGTCGTCCAGCGCCTTTTCTCGCTCGGTTATGTCCTCCTTCTCCTCGATGACTTGGTTCAGTTTATTAAGCAGTATCTGTGACGTATACGTGTGTACGTTTAATTTACAGATACGATAACGACGATACGAATTTATCGCGAAACACGAGATAAGCCGACTGACTTACGAGATTCTCGGCGTTGTTGATAAAGCTTTTGGTGTAGAGAAGCTCCGAGGGGATCGGCTCCGGCTCCCCAACGACGAAAACGCCGCTGGAGAGGCAGGACAACAACAGTGCCAACAGACAGAGGCCCGTCCGTCTCGTGCTGGACCTTCCCGTCATTCCCTTGATCCTCTTTATCGCTGAAACGAAAAGAATCATAACCGCGAGATTAACCTCTTGCGCTGCAATGACGTGCCACGCACGTCGAGAGACTTGTGTCCCCAAAATTGCAATATTTTCTCAGTTCTAGGTATAACTCAGGCAAAACAAGTAATAAATTTATTACTTCTCAATAGTTCCTATCCTATACAGTGATATACCGACGAATTCAAAAAGAAAGCAACGATTCATTGTATACGGCTTAGTCACTCCTTGTGGTTCGCAATCAGTTGCCAGCGCAACTGGTTAACCTCTTACGTCGAGAATTTTTTGCCTCAAAATAGCAATATTTTCTCGGTTTTAAGAATATTTAAGTATAACCCAAGCAAAACAAGTAACAAACTTATTACTTCTTAATAATTTCTATCTACAGTGATATCATACCGACGAATTCAAAAAGAAAGCAACGATTCATTGTATACGGCTTAGTCACTCGTTATGGTCCGCAATCAGTTGCCAGCGCAACTGGTTAACCTCTTACGTCAAGAACTTTTTACCTCAAAATTGCAATATTTTCTCAGTTTTAAGAATATTTAAGTATAACCCGGGCAAAACAAGTAACAAACTTATTACTTCTTAATAATTTCTATCTACAGTGATATCATACCGACGAATTCAAAAAGAAAGCGACGATTTATTGTATACGGTTTGGTCACTCGTTATGGTCCGCAATCAGTTGCCGTCGCATCTGGTTAACCTCTTGCGCTGGAATGACGTGCCACGCGCGTCGAGCAATCTTTGCCCCAAAATTGCAATATTTTCTCAGTTTTAAGTATATTTAAGTATAACCCGGGTAAAACAAGTAATAAATTCATTACTTCTTAATAATTTCTATCTATCTATAGTGATATACCGACGAATTCAAAAAGAAAGCGACGATTTACTGTGTACGGCTTGGTCACTCGTTATGGTCCGCAATCAGTTGCCAGCGCAACTGGTTAACCTCTTATGTCGAGAATTCTTTGTCCCAAAATTGCAATATTTTCTCAGTTTTAAGTATATTTAAGTATAACCCGGGCAAAACAAGTAATAAATTCATTACTTCTTAATAATTTCTATCTATCTATAGTAATATCATACCGACGAGTTCAAAAAGAAAGCGACGATTTATTGTATACGGTTTGGTCACTCGTTATGGTCCGCAATCAGTTGCCAGCGCAACTGGTTAACCTCTTATGTCGAGAATTTTTTGCCCCAAAATTGCAATATTTTCTTAGTTTTAAGTATATTTAGGTATAACCCGGGCAAAAGTAATAAATTTATTACTTCTTAATAATTTCTATCTATCTACAGTGATATCATACCGACGAGTTCAAAAAGAAAGCGACGATTTATTGTATACGGCTTGGTCACTCGTTATGGTCTGCAATCAGTTGCCGTCGCATCTGGTTAACCTCTTGCGTTGGAATGACGTGTCACGCACGTCGAGAATTCTTTGTCCCAAAATTGCAATATTTTCTCAGTTTTAAGTATATTTAAGTATAACCCGGGCAAAACAAGTAATAAATTCATTACTTCTTAATAATTTCTATCTATCTATAGTGATATACCGACGAATTCAAAAAGAAAGCGACGATTTACTGTGTACGGCTTGGTCACTCGTTATGGTCCGCAATCAGTTGCCAGCGCAACTGGTTAACCTCTTATGTCGAGAATTCTTTGTCCCAAAATTGCAATATTTTCTTAGTTTTAAGTATATTTAAGTATAACTCGGGCAAAACAAGCAATAAATTTATTACTTCTTAATAATTTTTATCTATTTACAGTGATATCATACCGACAAGTTCGAAAAGAAAGCGACAATTTATTGTATACGGTTTGGTCACTCGTTATGGTCCGCAATCAGTTACCGGCGGAACCGATTAACCTCTTACGTCGAGAATTTCTTTCCCCAAAATTGCAATATTTTCTTAGTTTTAAGTATATTTAAGTATAACCCGGGCAAAACAAGCAATAAATTTATTACTTCTTAATAATTTATATCTATCTACAGTGATATCATACCAACGAGTTCAAAAACAAAGCGACGATTTATTGTATACGGTTTGGCCACTCGGTATGGTCCGCAATCAGTTGCCACGGTAAATGTTTAACGAAAGGTAGAACTTTTGCATTATGTATAGACCCACAGAACTGTCTAGTAAGATCGACGTGAGAAATCGAATCGAAAGGTCGCTTCTCGCTACGTACTCAAACGAATAGATTGAACGATAGGGTGGAACGAAATCCATTTGTATTGTAGGAAGATGGAGCGTATTTCGGAAGTTTCGGGAAACAACGTGACGCGCTATCGCGGCTGTTCAGTCAGAAAGAACTCCCGTCTCTATTTACTCTTCATCCATTATCATTGATTCGAGTCAGGTGTGCGCGCCGATGATCGGAAACAGCGGCGATATAACAGTGGATCAGAATTCGCCGCGATACTCCGTGATTGACGTGTTTCGTGGAAGGCTAAACCCCTGATCAGGGTGCAAACGGGGAGGGGATGGGTGAAGAGGAAGAAAAACGAGGAGAGAGGATTTACGTAGCTGTTGATTTTCTAGTCGATTCGTCTCCTTTGTTTCTCGATTTCCTCTTCGTTTCTTTTTCTCGTAATTGTTTCGGGTAAACATTTTTCGAAATCGAGTAGATCGTGGGTTCCGTGTAAACGTAACTCTGGAAGGGATGCACTCGTAGTCACTCGTTACGTCCCGGAGAAACGATTCTGTATTAACTATTAGGGATTAGGTGTGTGTGTGTGTAAATGAAATACTTTTTGGCCAACTCAATGTTTCTCTGATCGGTCACCTAGCAAGCAATCTAAAGTTGCAACACAAGGAACAACACGCGCGTTCCCCCGAGGGAAGAAACGAATTGCGTTTGCTACAACCGCATCATTGTCGTCTTCATCGTCGTCGTCGTTTCACCGCGAGTCCAAAGACGTTCTTAATTGTCTCAAAGCATAACCTTGATGTCGTTCGCGGAATTCTGACGTGTATCATTAGTCTGATTTATTAAGCCTTTACGTCGGCACTCGGTATGCACCAAACAAATCTATTATTACAGAAAGTGCCACGAAACCAGAGAGATAGAGAGACCTGGCTGAGAGAGGCTAAATCTGACGACTGATCGATCCTTACCGGGATAAAAGCGAGTTTCCCTACTTACCACCGCGAAACGTTATTGTTTCTCTTTCGTTTTTGTCACCCATGAATCGCGTCGCGAGCAACGACGAATTATCTGTCTCTCTAGTTTCTCTGCGCTTCTCTTGGCGTGGAGTGGAAGAAAAACAGAAGAAAAAAAAAGAAAAGAGGAGGGAAGAGAGAGGAAAAAAGAAGCAACGAGCGAAATTGCTCGGTGATTGGTCTATGAACGGGACTTGGCTCGTTGTTTGCGATCTCGCGTAATCTTATCCGCGGCCCCCTCTCTCCTCCTTCCGTACCCCGTCCCTCTCGAGCTTCCACGCTCTTATCGCGCCAAGGGATAATCCTCGATGACCCGAGCGAACGCGCGTGAATTCATTCAAACGCGCTGAGTAATTTATCTGGCCCGACCCGAATCAGTCGTTTGGCGACTGATAACATCAGGCGGGGGGCGCGAGCAATTACACTTTACATAATTCGGCTCGCCCACGAGATCGAGACTCGAGAGAACGAGATCCTGAAGATCGCAGTGGGCGATCGGTTAACGAACGTGATTCGATTCAAAGGCGACGTTCGCTAACCGATCGTATAACCATACTATTTGTCGTTATTTCAATCATTTGCGACAAACTCTCTTTTTGTAACGTGTAACAGCAATTTATTTACGAAGCATGAAGCTTCAAATAAAATAATATAGCATTGCAATCATTCAGTAGTGTTTAATGATATTTAATGCACGCATTTGTTTGCGTGGTATTTAAATGGTATTTAATACGAAAAAATTTAGGTTGGGTTTAGGGTTAAAATGAGATAGTATTGCAAGTGGTATTTTAGTCACTTGCACTGGCAGCTGATTGCGGACCGTAACGAGTGACCGAAACCGTATACAATAATTCGTCTTCGTTTTTGAATTCATTGGTATGTCACTGGATAGAAATGACTAAGAAGTAATAAATTTATTACTTGTTTTGCCTGGGTTATACTTAAATACAGTTAAAGCTGAAAGAATGTTGCAATTTTCGCGCAAAAAATTCTCGACGTGCGTTGGAGGTTAACCAGTTGCGTTGGCAGCTGATTGCGGACCGTAACGAGTGACCGAAACCGTATACAATAATTCGTTTTTGAATTCATTGGTATGTCACTGGATAGAAATGACTAAGAAGTAACAAATTTATTACTTGTTTTGCCTGGGTTATACTTAAATATAGTTAAAGCTGAGAGAATGTTGCAATTTTGGCGCAAAAAATTCTCGACGTGCGTTGGAGGTTAACCAGTTGCGCTGGCAGCTGATTGCGGACCGTAACGAGTGACCGAAACCGTATACAATAATTCCTTTTCGTTTTTGCATTCATTGGTACTCGTCACTGGATAGAAATGACTAAGAAGTAACAAATTTATTACTTGTTTTGCCTGGGTTATACTTAAATATAGTTAAAGCTGAGAGAATGTTGCAATTTTGGCGCAAAAAATTCTCGACGTGCGTTGGAGGTTAACCAGTTGCGTTGGCAGCTGATTGCGGACCGTAACGAGTGACCGAAACCGTATACAATAATTCCTTTTCGTTTTTGCATTCATTGGTATGTCACTGGATAGAAATGACTAAGAAGTAACAAATTTATTACTTGTTTTGCCTGGGTTATACTTAAATATAGTTAAAGCTGAGAGAATGTTGCAATTTTGGCGCAAAAAATTCTCGACGTGCGTTGGAGGTTAACCAGTTGCGCTGGCAGCTGATTGCGGACCGTAACGAGTGACCGAAACCGTATACAATAATTCCTTTTCGTTTTTGCATTCATTGGTATGTCACTGGATAGAAATGACTAAGAAGTAACAAATTTATTACTTGTTTTGCCTGGGTTATACTTAAATATAGTTAAAGCTGAGAGAATGTTGCAATTTTGGCGCAAAAAATTCTCGACATGCGTTGGAGGTTAACCAGTTGCGTTGGCAGCTGATTGCGGACCGTAACGAGTGACCGAAACCGTATACAATAATTCCTTTTCGTTTTTGCATTCATTGGTATGTCACTGGATAGAAATGACTAAGAAGTAACAAATTTATTACTTGTTTTGCCTGGGTTATACTTAAATATAGTTAAAGCTGAGAGAATGTTGCAATTTTGGCGCAAAAAATTCTCGACGTGCGTTGGAGGTTAACCAGTTGCGTTGGCAGCTGATTGCGGACCGTAACGAGTGACCGAAACCGTATACAATAATTCGTCGCTTTCTTTTTGAACTCGTCACTGGATAGAAATTATTCAGAAGTAATAAATTTATTATTCGTTTTGCCTACTTTGTTTGATTTAAATATACTTAAATAATTTTGGGACAGAAAATTCTCGACGTGCGTGGCATGTCGTTGCAAGAGGTCAATACAAATTTGAGGTTAGGTTTAGGTTTAGGAAATTTTGTTGATTGTATCTTTTCAGCATCGTTTGATATCGTTTTAAATTTAAAGCAATCGTCATTGTGCATCGCGGGTTTGCTGGAACAAGTATAACATACAAGAGTTGAACGTACATAGTTTCAATCTTTCTCGAAAAATAACATCTTTCGCCATTTTTCGAACTTTTGTAAGAAGCAATAAGAAGTCTAGATTATGCGAATTATGTGAATTATCGAGTGTCAATTGACTCGGGACTGCCTTCAGAAATTTCTTCTTTCTGAAATTCTTTTATTTTTCTTACGTCGTTGCTATAGCTTTCTCTCAAGCGTCTGTTTAGACATTATACTACTATGCATCGCATCATATTAGAAATACCCATAAGCAATGTCGTTTTCTTCAAATTCAACAAACATTGTGACATCCGTTGTAACAATACAATTCAACTTGTTATAACATAGCCTATATTCTAGTTAAATATATTGATATTTATTGTGCTTATTGTCAAATTATATTATAAATTAAAACTGTATTAATTCTTGAATGAAATGAAATTTTGTACTATATCGAAAAACGACATTACATGTCGGTACCAAATATGTATACGTTCATTGTAATTATCAGCGAATTATAAAAAGAGATAGTCGGAGCTGTTGGCTAGATTTAAGTCCCTCAGAAGTCGAGTGCAAAGTGTGAAATATTGGAAAATTAAAAAATCAACAAGAAAACGGATTCGTATCTTTCGCGTGTGGTATTCGAATAATATTACGATCATGTAAAATACAGTTCTACAAATCTTACACAGAGCGTCGTTACGTCTGAGATGTTCGTTACTCGAAACATAAATATCTTCGTTGACCGTACACTTTTGGTGCAGCTCTTTTCACTCTTTTCACTGCTTCTCTCCCGAGAAAGAAAAAAACCAGCGAAAAGATCGCTCAACACTTGGCCAATCGCCAAACTCTGTTCACAGATTTTATCAAAAATTGCGTTTTGTAGGGGCTGATTGTGAGAAAGCGATCCGATGAATTGCGAACAACTCTCCAGTTCGAGATTGACTAAAAAACGAGAAAGAGAAAAGAGTGGGAGATCTGCCAGGTCATGCAGCGATTAATATCAAAGCTCGACCATCCACGCTCCAGCTGCAACATTCTCGAAACTGGACGAGATCTCTCGTTCTCTTTCCGCTCGGTGCTCTGAAAAGAAAGGATCCACTGCGTGGCTCGCGCGCATCGGCGAAGCCTCTCTCGCAACGTATTCACTCGGCAAACAATGAGCCACGAGCAGCTTTCCATTCGCGAAAAGTTGCCATGTAACGGGCGATTAACGTTCCTAGCAGCAAGTGCCGATCGAGCGTGCCTACTTTGTCCATTCCCATCGATCCGCGGTAAACAAAACTATTAACAATCGGCTCGCTGAACGTCGTGACGAAACTTAACGACGAAGTATGAAAATAAACCGATACTCCTCGATGAATCGCAGGCACGTGCGATCCCGACGATCTGCGTACTTATTCACTTGTTGATCCTACCTTGTTCAACCTCGAAACGAGCTGCTTTCGGGGCCAACGACGACTTTCCCTCGTCGAAAGCGATTGCGACGATGGATCGAACGAGCACGGCGAGTGGACCAAACGTCACTTTTTTGGGGGGGAGGCCTTGAATTTTCTTCTCTGAAGCTCCTTCTTCTTCTTCTTCTTCTTCTTCTTGTTGCTTTTTCCCAAACTAGGCGAACTCGGTGGTAGTTGACGTGTTTTTGGCACGTACGACGATGCGTGCTGGGAGAGTGAGCAGAGAGGGCTGTTGCACCCTCTATTATACCCTGAGCAGGGATCCTCCGCCACCCGCCACCTAGCCCGCATCTCCTACCACCTGTAGGTTCGCGCCAGCACGAGGATATATATTGGACGCCTACGTATCTACGCTGCCACCCCACCACCCCCTTTTCCACTGCTCCTACTTTTCGTCCGGCAAAAGTTCAGCAAAACGAAGGGGTATCCTCGAAACTTCTTTTTCTTTTTTTTTTTTTTTTTTTTTCTCTTTTCCTGTCCTTTCTGTTCTTTCCTTTTCGCTCGCGTTACCTAATTGCCGCAGCTGCGCCCCGCTGGATGATTCTTCAGCCCGCACCGCTTACGCAACGAATTTCCATCCTCCGTTTCCATCGATCCGCCGCGTTCGCATTACGGGGATTGCCAGAAAATTTTCAAGCGTGTTTCAGCTGCTTCCGTTTGCGCGAGAAACGAAATGCAGGCGAGCTACACTGGACAGAGCCCGATGGGTCGAGCAACGTCGATTATTCTTCCTTTCGATCGCGAGAGGAGGTGAGCGAATATTTCTTCCTCGTAAACTCGAGTCGACTCGCGTCGTCAAATCCTGTCGAAACTTCTCCTCGCCTTTTGCCAACTGATCGTCGTGATTCCGCGATTTTCGCCAGCGCCGTCGTCGAGTTTCGATAAGGGGAAACTCTCGTTCGAGTTTGATTTCTTCTTTTTGTTTTTCCTTTTCTCGTTCGACGTTCTGACGTTTTGACGTTCTAACGTTCCGGACGTTATTTTGATCGTCGAAGCGAGCGAACGAGGGGGCGGTCAGCGATTAAAAATTGATGAAAATGTGCGTTCGTTTACATCCGAATCGCGATGGAAACGTCGTGCGTACCATGATTTATTCGCGTTTCCCGATTCGTTTCCATTAGCCCGTTTCTCTGTCTTGCCCCCCTAAAGTATCATCGATCTGTTTCGAAAAAAAAAAAAAGAAAAAAAATTGGAATCTACTGCTCGCTTCGCGTTTGCCTTTGCCTTTCTTCTCTTCTTACTTCTCAGCGAATGCCAGTCCGCCAAACGCTACGATCTAGAATATTCCTTATATGATCTATAATAATCTAGAATATCCCTAAAGGCTCCTAGAAGCTGTAAACTGCTCGTTTATCGTTTGACAGGACAAGGAAGAAAGAGAGTGCTTGCTCTCGTATAAACGAATGTCAACTCGTTGGTTTTTCGAAGAATGCTATATCAGGACGATTAGCTGATATGAGATGATATACACTGCTCACAAAAGTTAGGGGACATTTCAAAATGAACGTGAGGCGCTAAAAGGAATTTTTTTTTGTTTTCCATTAAACAAGAACAACTTTCTTTCACTTGTCGTTTGATTTTTAACGCCTTGCGCGGACCTTAACGAGTGACCGAACCGTAAACAACAATTCGTCGCTTTCTTCTTCGTTTGAACACGTCGATATGATATCACTATAGATAGAAATGATTGAGAAGTAATGAATCTATTACTTATTTTGCTTTTCGGTTACATTTAAGTATAGTAAAGAAATTAATAGTAGAATAGTAAGAAATTCTCGTAGCACGTTATTAAGAGGTTAACTTCTTGCGGTGGCAACTGGTTCGCGGACCTTAACGAGTGACCGAACCGTATACAACAATTCGTCGCTTTCTTCTTCTCTTGAACACTACGATATCACTATAGATAGAAATGATTAAGAAGTGATAAAGTTATTATTTATTTTGTCTCTCGGTTATATTTAAGTATACTAGAAAATTCTCGACGTGCGTGGCACGTCATTTCAACACAAGAGGTTAACCGCTTGCGGACCTTAACGAGTGACCGAACCGTATACAGCAATTCGTCGCTTTCTTCTTCTTTTGAGCACGTATAAAATCACTATAGATAGAAATTATTAACAAATAATAAATTTATTACTTATTTTGCCTTTCGGTTATATTTAAGAAATTCTCGTAGCACGTTATTAAGAGGCTAATGAAAGAAAAATCAAACGCTTCTTTTCTTTTATTGCTTCATATTCAATTAGGGGACATTTTGAAATATATGCCCCCTGATTTTTGTCAGCAGTATACTTGTTGGCTGGCGATTGTGTTCCATCGGCGAAAAGAGGAAGCGGACGAGTGTCGTCGCGCGGGAGCAGGGGGGAATTAGACGGGCGATCGCCCCCCTCCTCCTTCCGCCCCCTCGTCGCTATCAATCGGTGTTTCGATAACGGCGACATCGATGCCAACCAATTGCCGCTCCAAACTCGCAACAACAGCCTCCGTCGCCTTAGCTTATCGCTCTCGTGCAATTAACAGCCACTCCGTATCACCGCGAACTCTCCCTTTTCTTTCCTTTCGTTCCTTTTTTTTTTTTTCATTTTTTGTCTCGCTCGATGGCACGAAATCGCACACGGCCGGCAAGATGGCCTGGACTGAAGAGGCGTACTTCGATTTCCGCTTCTTCCTTTCGCCTCTGCGGGATTCGTTCGTCTTTGGTCATTTCGATCCAAGATCAGAGGGCACCACAGATGATTCTAGATCTCCCTTTCCCTTCGACGTGAAAGACTCGAGATCTCGCGTGTTTTTGGGAACAACGTGTCGAAGGAAGTTCGGAAGATTGACGCAATCACAGGCGGTAGTGATTTCTGGAACGATAAACTCTCACGATCGCGATAATTGCCGAGATGCGCAGTTCCGAGAGAATTATCTCCGATGCGTAGTCCTCGTTTGCACGAGTGGAATAATACGGGTTTAATCTTCTATAATCTGTTGGATTATCATTAGCAAACGTTGGAATTGGCATCGGCGTCACGTTATCTTTAAAATTCGAATCGATCGGTCGAACCTGCACTCGAAAGATCTAACGGCGCTGACTTCGAATCTTCCGATGCTAATTTCGACGACTATAAGTCTGTCCATAATTATCGCGTTAATCCTGTTTCTCTTTAATCGTAATCGAACAAACACGCGTGCTACTGAAGAGAGAAATCGAAGGGACGTGCTTAGAATAAAACAATTTACTAGCCAATCGGAGAGAGATGTTTTTGTGCCAACTACTTTCCACACCGCTGAATTTCTAAAAACCAACAAGAAAAATTTCCAAACTCGAGAAGTAATACGCAAACCAGTGTGCGTAGTCGACTGCAATCATTCGATGGGAGCAGTTGATAAAAGTGACATCGAATCTACAAGGCAAACCATCAAGTGGTACGAAAAGTTTTTCTTTCCTACGTTGGACGTATCAGTTTGGAATTTATATCGTTTGTGCAAATTCGAAACAAAGAGAGACATTTCGATCGTCGACTTTCGCCTGAACGTTGACGAGACGAAATTTTGCAAAAGTATCGCGGTGACAATTTTGTTCACCCCCTTGCGCTGGCAATTGGTTCACGGACCATAACGAGTGACCAAACCGTACACAATGATTCGTCGCTTTCATTTCGACCTCGCCGGTATGACATCGCTCGATAGAAGTTGCTAAGTAATAAATTTATCATTTGTCGTTGCCTAGGTTATATTTAAATATAGTTAAGACCGATAAAATATTGCGATTTTGAGATCAAAAATTCTCGTGCACGTCATTCCAGCGCAAGAGGTTAAAATTATTACAAAGTCTTAAGGGATAAAAATCCCCTCGTGCCGACTGCTAGGCATTTCCCTCCGATTTGTACCGGTAGTTGTGATCGAATGAGCAAGAAAATGACAAACGACGAGATAGTCGCTGTCGTAAAATTTGCGACGTAGGTTTCGAAACATTTCGTAGAAAATTGTATCATTGAACAATGTTACGAAACGTTGTTAGTATAAAACGCGTACGATTACATGGCGTAGTTGTCCCTGTACAATGGAGAACCTGTCGAAAGGTATGGTGCGTAGCGTCGCACCGATTCTTGATACCAACTACTCGTTTACCTGTACGCTCCCTACGCTGCACTGATTTCTCCCTTCCTTCCTTTCATTTTTTCCTTTCCCGGTGGATGGTTCGCTCGTTGCAAGACAGCAACTGGACGCTCGTTTCCGCCTCGTTTAAGCTGCTAAGCTGGATCAAGGGATCGGAGCGTGACGCGAAGGGCAGACAACTGCGACTCTCGCCGCTGTTTGCTTTCAATTTCGACTGGTGTTACCTTTCGTTGACGTAACGTTGTAAGAGCAGATGGAGGCTAAACGCTCGTTTCTCCGTCGGTTTTAGATTGCTTTCGCCGACGATTTTCCGGGGACGACTGGGATGTCGGACGAGGAGAGGAGCGAGGAGGAGAAGCCGTTCGCGGTGGAACGGGCGAAGACGGGTCGCGCCAAGTGCAAGAAGTGCAAGTGTCCGATAGAGAAGGACGCCATAAGGGTGGCCAAGCTTGTCGCGAATCCCTTCTCCGACGGCAAGATGAAGGCGTGGCACCACCTGAGCTGCCTGTTCGAAGTGTTCGCCAAGCAGAGGGCCTCCACCAAGAGGATAGACGACCCCGAAGAAGACGTGAGCGGCTGGTCGGAACTCTGCGACGAGGACAAGGCCACGATCTTTCGTAGAATCGAGGAGTTTGAAAATTCGTGTAAGATACTTGACTGTTGAGTGCAAGGTTGAACGTTGAAAATTCGTGCAAAATAATTGAACGTTGAAAATTCGTGAGATATTTAAACGTTGAGAGTAAGATTGAATGTTGAAAATTCGGGTAAAATATTTGAACGTTGAATATAAGGTTGAACGTTGAAAATTCGTGCAAGATAATTGAACATTGAGTGCAAGGTTGAACGTTGAAAATTCGCGTGAGATATTTAAACGTTGAGAGTAAGATTGAATGTTGAAAATTTTTGTAAAATATGTGAACGTTGAATGTAAGGTTGAACGTTGAAAATTCGTGCAAGATAATTGAACGTTGAAAATTCGCGTGAGATATTTAAACGTTGAGAGTAAGATTGAATGTTGAAAATTCTTGTAAAATATTTGAACGTTGAGTGCAAGGTTGAACGTTGAAAATTCGCGTGAGATATTTAAACGTTGAGAGTAAGATTGAATGTTGAAAATTCTTGTAAAATATTTGAACGTTGAATGTAAGGTTGAACGTTGAAAATTCGTGCAAGATAATTGAACGTTGAAAATTCGCGTGAGATATTTAAACATTGAGAGTAAGATTGAATGTTGAAAATTCGGGTAAAATATTTGAACGTTGAATATACGGTTGAACGTTGAAAATTCGTGCAAGATAATTGAACATTGAGTGCAAGGTTGAACGTTGAAAATTCGCGTGAGATATTTAAACGTTGAGAGTAAGATTGAATGTTGAAAATTCTTGTAAAATATTTGAACGTTGAGTGCAAGGTTGAACGTTGAAAATTCGCGTGAGATATTTAAACGTTGAGAGTAAGATTGAATGTTGAAAATTCTTGTAAAATATTTGAACGTTGAATGTAAGGCTGAACGTTGAAAATTCGTGCAAGATAATTGAACATTGAGTGCAAGGTTGAACGTTGAAAATTCGCGTGAGATATTTAAACGTTGAGAGTAAGATTGAATGTTGAAAATTCTTGTAAAATATTTGAACGTTGAATGTAAGTTGAGAGTAAGATTGAATGTTGAAAATTCTTGTAAAATATTTGAACGTTGAATGTAAGGTTGAACGTTGAAAATTCGTGCAAGATAATTGAACGTTGAAAATTCGTGAGATATTTAAACGTTGAGAGTAAGATTGAATGTTGAAAATTCGGGTAAAATATTTGAACGTTGAATATAAGGTTGAACGTTGAAAATTCGTGCAAGATAATTGAACATTGAGTGCAAGGTTGAACGTTGAAAATTCGCGTGAGATATTTAAACGTTGAGAGTAAGATTGAATGTTGAAAATTCTTGTAAAATATTTGAACGTTGAATGTAAGGTTGAACGTTGAAAATTCGTGCAAGATAATTGAACGTTGAAAATTCGTGAAATATTTAAACGTTGAGAGTAAGATTGAATGTTGAAAATTCGGGTAAAATATTTGAACGTTGAATATAAGGTTGAATGTTGAAAATTCGTGCAAGATAATTGAACATTGTGTGCAAAGTTGAATGTTGAAAACTCGCGTGAGATATTTAAACGTTGAAAGTAAGATTGAATGTTGAAAATTCGGGTAAAATATTTGAACGTTGAATGTAAGGTTGAACGTTGAAAATTCGTGCAAGATAATTGAACGTTGAGTGCAAGGTTGAACGTTGGAAACTCGCGTGAGATATTTAAACGTTGAAAGTAAGATTGAATGTTGAAAATTCTTGTAAAATATTTGAACGTTGAATGTAAGGCTGAACGTTGAAAATTCTTGTAAAATATTTGAACGTTGAGTGCAAGGTTGAACGTTGAAAACTCGCGTGAGATATTTAAACGTTGAGAGTAAGATCGAATGTTGAAAGTTCGTATAAAATATTTGAACGTTGAATATAAGGTTGAACGTTGAAAATTCGTGCAAGATAATTGAACCTTGAGTGCAAGGTTGAATGTTGAAAATTCGTGTAAAATATTTGAACGTTGAACATTGGTGCAAGATATTTGAATGTTGAATATAAGGTTGAATATTGAAAATTCGTAAGATAATTGAACGTTGAAAATTGGTGCAAGATATTTGAACGTTGAATATAAGGTTGAATGTTGAAAATTCGTAAGATAATTGAACGTTGAAAATTCGCCCGATTTCTCCGAATAACCAGCACCAGATCGAGTGATCTCGACGCCCGACGACGACGCATTACCACGCGTTCACCGCCGCCGACGGCTGTCGATTCCGTCGTTCGATCACCGAGCAGAGTCGAACTTGGTATCGATCGGTTTCTTTTCGCGCGGCGATAAACGCTGAGCAGATAAAGAAATTCGCGCAATTCCCGTCGCTCGAAAAGACCCCGCATTCCCCCCTGTTCGGTGAATCGCTTATCGCGACGCGGCGGCGACGCGAGCGCGATCTTAATTGCCGTTCAATTAAATCGGGCGTGTACAAATTGTATCCGATAAATCATCGTCCGGGCACTATCGCCTATTAGAACGATCGGCCGGTCGATGATTTACGTTGCATTAAACTGGTTTCTCGTTTAGCGGCGATTATTCATTCATTCAGAGTCGATCTCACTGCCGATCTCTTTCTTCGTGTTGTTCTCCTGCTCGAGGGGACTTCGAGACTCTAGTACGATCGATTCTGATCTACAACTCTGAGATTCGTGGAAAGGGGCAAACTTGATACAGTAGTGCCCACTTAACCTCTTGCCACGCACGTCGAGAATTCTTTTTATCCCAAAATTGCAATATTTTCTCAGTTTTAGGTATATTTAAATATTTGAATATAACGCAGGCAATGACAAATAATAAATTTATTACTTGTTAGTAATTTCTGTCCAATGATATACCGATGAATTCAAAAAGAAGACGAATCATTGCATACGGTTTGGTCACTCGTTATGGTCCGCAAAAACAAGTTACTAGCGCAAGAGGTTAACCTCGTACGCTGGAATGACGTGCCATGCACATCGAGAATTTTTTATCCCAAAATTGCAATATTTTCTCAGTTTTAAGTATATTTAAGTATAACTCAGGCAAAACAAGTAATAAATTTATTACTTTTCAATAATTTCTATCCAGTGAAATACCGACGAGTTCAAAAAGAAAACGACGTGTTATTGTGCACGGTTTGGTCGCTCGTTATGGTCCGCAGTCAGTTGCCAGTACAAGTGGTTAACCTCTTACATCGAAAATTTTTTGTCCCAAAATAGCAATATTTTCTATAGTTTTAAGTATATTTAAGTATAACCCAGGTAAAACAAATAATAAATTTGGTACTTTTCAATAATTTTTATCCAGTGAAATACCGACGAGTTCAAAAAGAAAACGACGTGTTATTGTGCACGGTTTGGTCGCTCGTTATGGTCCGCAGTCAGTTGCCAGTACAAGTGGTTAACCTCTTACATCGAAAATTTTTTGTCCCAAAATAGCAACATTTTCTATAGTTTTAAATATATTTAAGTATAACCCAGGCAAAACAAATAATAAATTTATTACTTCTCAATAATTACTTAATCTAGTGATGTACCGACAAGTTGAAAAAGAAAGCGACGAATTATTGCGTACGGTTTGGTCACTCTTTATGGTCCGCGAACCAATTACTCGCCGTAGGGATTAACCTCTTTTACGCTAGTAACTGGTTCGCGGACCATAACGAGTGACCAAACCGTATACAGTAATTCGTCTTCTTTTTTAAATTCATCGGTATATCACTGGATAGAAATTACTACGAAATAATAAATTTATTATTTGTTTTGCCTGAGTTATATTTCAATATACTTAAAACTTGGAAAATATTGCAATTTTGGGCCAAATATTCTCGACGTGCGTGATTCCGGCGCAAGAAGTTAAGCGCCCGTCGCTATTCTCACCAGTTCTTAGAATTGGGACTGCAAGCAGTTCCAAGTTCTGCGTCCACGTGGCGCTTAATGGGAGAGGTGTATTCTGCGATTTGGCACTGAAGGAAAAAGAGGGGATGAGCGCCAGCTGTTGCACCTGATACCAGACACGTGAGACGGATTCCAGTACAGATTTACTACGTTGTTTAATTTGTTGAAGAAACTGAACATTTCAACATTTCATTTAAACTGAATGCATTTGAACTATTTTAAATTTAACATGTACGTACATGTAAACTGAGTGAAGCAATAGTTGTCAAATGATTGTAGTTAAGCTAAGTGGACACTGCTGTACTACCAAAGTAACCAAAACAACCTAACCTAAGTAACGACGTTCGCTTCTTTTCATCTAGCTCCGTTCAAGACTCCAAAAGCCAAGCCTGTGGCAAATCGATCACCACCTGGCTCGAGGAAACGTAAAGCAACCGATGTTGTGGCTACCAGGGACGACCCATCGCCGGAGAAAAAGTCGAGAAACGCGGAGAGAAGCGACTCGACGTCCTCCGACGACGCCTCGACCTCGGGAAAAAAGTCCTCGGAGAAGGGGCGAAAGCGGAAGAGGACGACCAGAGACGACGCGTTCGAGGA
>JAWNGG020000365.1:0-50000 GCA_036937485.2 Tetragonisca angustula | reverse complement strand
ATTCGGGCCGGCGCCGGATAAACAACGCGGGTTGGACAAACGCGGATGATTAAATAATACCGGCATTGTGCACGCCTTCGGTGCACGGTGTACACGGCAGGGAAATTAGCGATCTACGTCGTCCAGATTCGAGCGCGATCGCCTCTATTTTCGACGATGATGGGAAAAGCCGGTGGCGTTTCAATCCGCCACCGCGGCGATGACGGTGGGCGGGGAGGAGGCAGAGCAGGGGAGGTTGGTTTTTGGTTTAGCTGCGTTCCATCCACGTGCCAGCTATAATCGTTGATGCGTTCGCGCGCGCACACCGCGTTTTCTCGGAAAAAGGGAAAACGCTTGGATTTTGCTGAAAATTACTATCAACTATGCCAAACGAGTAACGTCGTTTTTTTTGATACTGTAGAAAATTTTATTTCGTTCAAGAGTCAATACAGTTTTAATTTTTAACTTAATTTAACAATAGGCACGCTAAATTTCAATATATTTAACTAGAATATAGGTTATGTTATAATTAGGTGTATCCACGAGTAATGTCGTTTTTTTGATACTGTAGAAAATTTTATTTCGTTCAAGAGTCAATACAGTTTTAATTTTTAACTTAATTTAACAATAGGCACGCTAAATTTCAATATATTTAACTAGAATATAGGTTATGTTATAATTAGGTGTATCCACGAGTAATGTCGTTTTTTTGATACTGTAGAAAATTTTATTTCGTTCAAGAGTCAATACAGTTTTAATTTTTAACTTAATTTAACAATAGGCACGCTAAATTTCAATATATTTAACTAGAATATAGGTTATGTTATAATTAGGTGTATCCACGAGTAATGTCGTTTTTTTGATACTGTAGAAAATTTTATTTTATTCAAGAGTCAATACAGATATTTTTAACTTAATTTAACAATAGGCACGCTAAATGTTAATTTATTTAACTAGAATATAGGTTATGTTGTAATTAGGTGTATCCACGAGTAATGTCGTTTTTTTGATACTGTAGAAAATTTTATTTTATTCAAGAGTCAATACAGATATTTTTAACTTAATTTAACAATAGGCACGCTAAATGTTAATATATTTAACTAGAATATAGGTTATGTTATAATTAGGTGTAACCACGAGTAATGTCACTTTTTGGATATTGTAGAAAATTTTATTTCATTCAAGAATCAATACAGTTTTAATTTTTAATTTAATTTAACAATAGGCACGCTAAATTTCAATATATGTAACTAGAATATGTTATAATTAGGTGTATCCATGAATAATGTCGTTTTTTTGATGCTGTAGAAAATTTTATTTTATTCAAGAGTCAATACAGATATTTTTAACTTAATTTAACAATAGGCACGCTAAATGTTAATATATTTAACTAGAATATAGGTTATGTTATAATTAGGAGTACCCACGAGTAATGTCACTTTTTGGATATTGTAGAAAATTTTATTTCATTCAAGAGTCAATACAGTTTTAATTTTTAATTTAATTTAACAATAGGCACGCTAAATTTCAATATATTTAACTAGAATATGTTATAATTAGGTGTATCCATGAATAATGTCGTTTTTTTGATGCTGTAGAAAATTTTATTTTATTCAAGAGTCAATACAGATATTTTTAACTTAATTTAACAATAGGCACGCTAAATGTTAATATATTTAACTAGAATATAGGTTACGTTATAATTAGGAGTACCCACGAGTAATGTCACTTTTTGGATATTGTAGAAAATTTTATTTCATTCAAGAGTCAATACAGTTTTAATTTTTAATTTAATTTAACAATAGGCACGCTAAATTTCAATATATTTAACTAGAATATGTTATAATTAGGTGTATCCATGAATAATGTCGTTTTTTTGATGCTGTAGAAAATTTTATTTCATTCAAGAGTCAATACAGTTTCAATGTACAATTTGATTCAGCAGTAAGCTACTAACTAAATGTTAATATATGTATTTAACTAGAGTATAAATTAAGTTACAATAAGTTAATAATATAGGTTATGTTATGATAGCTACTAATTAAATGTTAATATATTTAACTAGAGTATAGGTCATGTTACAATAAATTAATAATATAGGTTATGTTATGATAGCCACTGACTAAATGTTAATATATTTAACTAGCGTATAGGTTATGTTACAATAAGTTAATAACATAGGTTATGTTATTATAGCTACTAACTAAATGTTAATATATTTAACTAGACTATAGATTAAGTTACAATAAATTAATAATATAGGTTATGTTATGGTAGCTACTAACTAAATGTTAATATATTTAACTTGGAGTATAGGTTATGTTACAATAAGTTAATAACGTAGGTTATATTATGATAAATTAAATTATTGTCACTAAATGTTTATTGAATTTGAAGAAAACGACATTACTGGCAATACATCCCACGAATCTTACGAATAGTCAATCATCACCCGGTGCGGGTGATTTTGATCGACGTGTTTGGGCCATCACTCAACACGCACCTAGTTGAGCGATTTTCGATCTCAAAGGAGGGGGCAGGGGTGATTAGTTTCGGTAGTCGCGAAAAGTTTCCCTTCTTCACATAACATACCACCTTTTATCGTTTGTGCGTTCGAACACGAAAAGAAAATTGCCAAGATTGTTCAAAATTGGACCCCTTTCGCAGAATTTCACGTGTTAGTTGAGTCTCAACTCGTCGAAGGCATCGAACGCTTCCCGATGATCCACGGCCACCAATGAACGACTCGAATCCAAGCTTTCTCTCGATTCTACCGGCTAAAGAAAAAAGAAAAAAAAATGGAAAGAAAGAGAAAGCTTGGAAAGAGCAAAAATGCTTTTGTTGGTTTCTTTCGAGTTCAACGACCGGAACGGCGGATAGCTGTACGGTAGCCGAGAGAAAAATTCGGAAGCGAAATTTCGTGATTCTGCTAACAAAGAGAAAAGAAGAGAAGCCTTCGAGAGGGGGGGGGGGATTTATTTTATTTGCCAGGGGGGGTGGCGAATAAAAACAATATCTGCAATAGCTTTCTCGCGTTCCTCTTTCTCTCCCCCCCCCCTTCTTTTCCCGTAAGCCGTGGAGAATCTCATTGAAGCGAAACCGCGTTATCGTTCGTCCGCGGAAACTACACTTTGTACGAGCGCGTTCGTGGTGTATCGTCGGTGACCTCTCCCTATCGTTCCCGCGGTTTCCTTCGACCGATCGATCATTAATTACCGCGCTCCTCCTCTAATCAGCCGGAGGCGATGAAGTCACCTCCGCTTTTGCCAGTGATCGAAAGCATTTATTCGCCTCCTCGTTCGTTGACTAACGTCAGTGGATCTCGCTGACGATAACTCGAAGAAGAGGGAAGAAAGGAAGTAAGAAAAAAAGTTCGGTCGACCGTTTGTTTAAATCATAGTTTTTCTTTTTCTTTTTCTTTTTTTTTTTTTTTTTTCTTCTTTCGTTCGATCACAGATTTCGGCATATCTCCGGCCAAAGTTATCTCGCTTAGGCAAAGTTTACTCGCTCCTCTGTTTATTAACGCCCGCTCCGCGGCCTTTTCGTCCAAGAGACAGACGCGCGTGCGGGAGGTCAAATCGTCCCTCGTTGTTATCGAGTTATCGACTCGCGAGAGTCGTGCCGCCGCTTGCGACATCCTCTTCTCCCCCACCCCTCTCTAGCCAAATTCTTGCAACTTTCCTCGCCCCCCGTTCTCAATTGTCCAAAGTGTCAACTTGACGTTCCCTCGGTCAGACAGAAAAAAAAAAAAAAAAAAAAAGAGAGAAAAGAAAAGAAAAAGGAGACGATAATCGGCTCGATCGATCGCGACTACAACCAACGACGACGAGGATGTTCGATTCAGCGTTGCGTGCCCCGTCAATCGTGTGATACACAGTTAATTTCGTCGCTGGGCGACGCGTCTGACGCAATTGTCCGCGCAAAGTGCGAAACGATATATAGAGATCGATGATGTGCGATATCGACCGATGCCGCGGATGCCACGAAGTTTCTCGGAAGTGAAGCTGGCCGGCTTTGTTGTTCTTCACGCGAAAACAAGGAAGAGCTGTACGCGAGCCGCGATGCCCCGGCGATCTCGTCATCTCCGCGGCAGCGTGAACATTCCTGAATTCCTGGAACGCCGCCCGTTTCTATCGCCCCCCTCGTCGTCGTCGTCGTCGTCGTCGTCGTCGTCGTCGTCGTCGTCGTCGTCGTCGTTGAACGTTCGTACGACGGCGACGAGATAGATTCAGCGAGATTCGCCGCGATTCGGTGACGTTTTTCCTCGTTCTCTTCTCGCTCGACGATCAATGAATCACACTGCTGATCGGTCGTGGCACGCTTATCGGCGCAGTTCGACTTATCGATGTCCCGAATCGGATCGAGTGCGTCGCGAATCGATTTGCGCTAGTTTGCCCGCGTTCCTCGCGACTACGTGGAAATCGAGCCAATTCGTTTCGCGACTCGAGTTCTAGAGAAACGAGGTACGCGAACGAATCCTTGAAGGGGGTGGGGCATTCCTCGCGTTGCCCCGATCAGATTTTTAATATTAATATTATATCGATATTATTTATAGTAATGTTATAGTAATATTAATAGTATTTATAGGTTTTATGGTACTTATAGTATTTATAATATTATAGCATTTATAGTATTTATAATATTATGGCATTCACAGTATTTATAGTATTTATAATATTATAGCATTTATAGTATTTATAGTGTTTATAATATTATAGCATTTACAGTATTTGTAGTTTTTATAATATTATAGCACTTATAGTATTTATAATATTTATAATATTCTAGTATTTATTAGTCTTATTATTAACATAGTATATACTAATATACTAATACATATTGTTATATATTATATTATACTATACTGTACTATACTATACTATACTATACTACACTAAACTACACTACACTATATATAGTATACTAATATACATTATTAATATAATATTTATTAGTATTTATTAGTAATATTTGCAGATAGAATACTATAAAAAGCAGAGCACGTGCTGCTTTGTAGATACTGTTTTGGCTTCCCAGAAAAAATTCTCACAAGAATAAATTGTTTTTATGGAATCAGTTTCGCACTGCAGTTAATTTGAAAAATTAAAATGAAAAATTGTCAGTACTTGGAATTGTTATAACTTCGTTAAAGGAGATCATATAACAGTGTACAACTTGGTCTCATTTTAAAACGTAAAGCGTGTCTGTTTTCACTACTCTGAATTCATTTTTTTCCTTCAGAGATATTATACTTTAGTTCCATGTAACAAATGGAAAAGCACTCTTTTCTTCTGTTTAAAAGAAAAAAAGTTGTGAAAGTTTATATATGCTGGAATATTGGAATTGTAAAAGTTTGCAAAATTGTAAAAACATTGATGACAATTTTATTATCGCAACTTGAAAAGAAACCTCCTCTTAAAAAGAAAACCTCTTGAAACTCTCCGATTTTTACCTGTTATTTTTTCAAACTTTGAACGTTAAAGTTAAAAAACAGAAGTTGAATAAATCCCAACATTTCGTCAGCTAAACTTAACCTAACTTCAATCTTCAATCTTCCAACAAAATTGCAAAAAAGAAAAAAAATCGTACAGTAAGATTTGAAAGATTGTTACAAGGAGAGAATTTCAATTTCCAAAACCATGAGAAGCCAAGTCAGATTGCGATAAAAGGTTTTTAATGTTCTTGCTAACGTTTAAATTTTTACAGTCATCTAGAATAAAAGTACTCTCACTTCTTCATTTTGTGCTGCACGATATAAATCTATCTTTGGGAAAAAACAATCTTAGGAAGTTTTGCGCATTAAAACGAGAAAACCAAAATCGATTTTCACATGATTTTCTTTCACGAAGTTACAACTGTTTAAACCATTGACAATTTCTCGTCATTGCTGCATACAGGTTTGCTCAACAGACGAAACGTCGTCACCTCGAACGATCTTTAACTTGTTTTCTTTTCTTTGCGAGCAAGTACGCGTGTTCAAGCTTTATCCAATTTCGAACAATAACTATTAAGGGTATCCATAAAAGTAGTGTCCTTTTTGATACTGTGCAAAATTTTATTTCATTCAAGAGTTAATACAGCTTTAATCTACAATTTAATTCAACACTAAATGTCAATACATTTAACTAAAATATAGGTTATGTTATGATGAGTTAAATTATCGTCATTAGATGGCAGTGTTTATTAACCTCTTGCGCTGGAATGACGTGTCACGCACGTCGAGAATTCTTTGTCCCCAAAATAGCAATATTTTCTCAATTTTAAGTATATTTAAGTATAACCCAGGCAAAACAAGTAATAAATTTATTACTTTTCAATAATTTCTCTCTATAGTGATATCGTACCGACGAATTCAAAAGAACGAATTATCGTATACAGTTTGGTCACTCGTTATGGTCCGCAATCAGTTGCCAGCGCAACTGGTTAACCTCTTTGCGCTGAAATGACTTGCCACGGACGTCGAGAACTTTTTGTCCCCGAAATTGCAATATTTTCTCAGTTTTAAGTATATTTAAGTGTAACCCAGGCAAAACAAATAATAAATTTGAAGTAATTTCCATCCAGTGATGTACCGACGAGTTCAAAAGGAAAGCGACGAGTTATTGTATACGGTTCTGGTCACTCGTTATGGTCCGCAATCAGTTGCCAGCGCATTCGAAGAAAACGACATTTAATGGATACTTCTTATACCCACGATTCCCATGAATAATCGATCGTCGATTATGGGTGATTTCGATCGACGTGCCCGAATGCACGTAGCTGAGTGAGTCTCGATCTCGGGAGGGGGAGATTATCCTCGTGAATAATTGTGTCAAATCGCGGTGACTTTCCGCTCGACTGGTGCAATCTGTGGAAAACTTTTTGGCACGTTCCACTTTCCCAACACTGTGGAAGTGGATCTTCTCAATTTTTTGTAGTCGCTGTCTAGCATCTGTTGTGTCGACTCGTTAGTCAAAAGACGCGCAACAAGTTGGCTCGCGCCAACAAGCAATTTCCAGAGCGACACGTTTACCTGTCTATATACGTATGTACAGGGTGTCCGTAAAGTCTCTTTACAATTTCAAAAATTTATCACAAGGGCAAATGAAAAGACAGACGAGTGGAAATTATTACAAAATGAGACGTATATATTTGAGTTTTTTTTTTTTTTTTTTTTTTTTGCCTCATTTAATACACCTTTGCATGGGCACCATCGATCGTATAAGAAATCGAGTACCGTCTTGATGTGCTTCGTGCGTCTAATGGTGCCCATATCGAGGTGTATTAAGTGAGGCAAAAAAAAAAAAACTTAAATACATACGTCTCATTTTATATTAATTTCCACTTGTCTGTCCTTTCACTTGATAAATTTTTGAAACTGTAAAGAGACTTTACGGACACCCTGTATATCATACGAACGAACATGCGCGATCTCGGCACGCGAAAAGGGGAAAATCGTCGCCTCTAGTTTGTCGTCCGGCTTCTGGAAAGAGGTGTGTACCGTTGTCGACCAATGAATCGTCGATAAGTCGGGCAATATCGTCTGGCGTATAAGGTGCATCGCGTATCGCGCGCGCGCAACGTAAACACAGCGATAACTTCGTATTTTTATAGGCTACTTATTTGGGTGATAAAAGCGGGGCACAGAGATCAGGGACTCGGCGGTCGTCGGGTTATTAATTAATTTGTATGACGGCTGCTAAAATTCAATCCGGCCACGTTACGAAACACCATCTCTCCATCTCGATCTCTCTGTTTCCAATCGACTCGGTTGCCGACTTGTATCAGTTATTGGACGAGATTGATCAATGGCGTATCGATCGTCGGAATTTCGTCGGGGAAGCACTTACCTACTTAACTCGTTAACTCGTTGACTTGCCTCGCGATTTTCTTTTTAATCTCTCTGATGAATAAGCGTTACTCATCGTCGTAACTGTAACGTTGCTCGAGATATATGAAACGCTGAAGCGTTATTTACTATTTGTCGCGGTGACGAGCGAAACTCGAACGCATGGAGTTTAAACGTGAATATTAAATTTTTTATCGATCATATTTATTTGTAGAATATATTTAAAAAAAAAAAAGTAAAATAAAATACGTGACATTTTGTGGAATGTTTCGACTTTAAAAAAAAAAAAAAAAATTGTATGACCTTGGCACTGTTACTACTCTGACGAATATAAATTGTTTTCGATCAGTTTCGCACCGCAATTAATTTAAATGACAAATTATCGAGGCTTCAATAGGCTTGTTATCATTTAGTAAAAAAAAATATAACAGTGTACATACTTGGTCTCGTTTTGCAATCGTAAAACTTGTATTTTGACCACCCTGAATTCTTTATGTTTTTTTTTTCAAGATATTTTAACATCATGTAGCAAATTTTTTCGCATAATTTTGTCGAACAACAAAACTTTAAGAGATCCCAGCATTTCGTTCTATCCTTGATTTCCAAAGTTCAATAAAATTGCAAAAAGAAGAAAAAAAAAGAAACAGAAGAAAAGAAAAGTACTTTGGTGTTAAAGAAAGAAAATATCAATTTTCAAGAGTGCAATTCGATCATGTCTTCGAAAATGTGACAAAGTAGATTCTTTCACGAACTTCGAGTCGGTTATTGCGACTTGCTTCCTCCTTCAAGTGGAAGCAACTCGACAATGGATATTAGCAGCGATAATGTCGGAAAAGAAGACGAAAAGAATCAAGGTGCGTCGATAGCGTTGCCCTTTCCGGAAATGAGCGGGGACGCGCGCACTGTGCACGTTGCGACATCCGGGCGCGATAACGATTGCGGGCCCCGCTGTTCATTCGTCGCAATTCGCCGGCAATTTTGCCGATGATCTAGTCTCTTCGAGTCAAAGGAGGTCGAGCCGCTGAATTTTCCAGGAAATCCGCGCCGCGTCGTTCCTAATCGAAAACGCAACACGTTCTCCTCTGACGATCCTTTACCCCCTCCCCCGACTCCTTAGCCAGTTTCCCGCCATTTCTGCTGGCCGCCATTGCACAGTGGGCTATTTGGCCCGAGAAAAAAACAATTTAAAGAACTTTTGTACACAGAGTGGACCAAAAATCTACTTCCTACTGACAGTAAAAATAAAATAAATCCGCAGTTTTTCTTTTATCATATTTTTTTCTCAAAATCTGAAAGAAATAATTTTTAAAACTTAAAATGAAAAACTTAAATTTATTTATTTTAACTGTTTATTTAATTTAAAGTTGATGCAATTAGTTTTACCTGGCATTCTGATGTTTTACGTTTGAAAAAAAAGAAAGAAAAGAGAAATAGGTGGAAAGAAACTTTTGGCCCACCCTGTATAAGCTAAGGGAAAAGTTTTCATCGTCGAAAAATTGTCGAAGGTCTGAGGAATGCTAAGGTGATGCAAAACTCATCTTGTTCGTTTGTATACTCGTGCGAATCGTTAAACTTGATCGAAAGTCAAGAGGTTTTGCGATATGTTAAAATCGTCGCGCGTTTGTTGGTTATTTTTATGTTTTTCAAGAAGATCGTGTAATTTTTTACGTTATCCGTATTTTATAAATAAGCATGCATTACATTTTCAAACAGTTTTTATTTTTTTTTTTTTTTTTTTTTTTTTTTGGTCACGCTTTTTTACGTTAGTATCAATAATTTCGTAATTTTGTTTTACGATTAACGATTGCATTACATTTCGTGCGAGTCACCATGTTCTTTTTGGTCTCGTTACGTTCGGCAGAGATTGTACATTATAATTCAGCAAAACTTGTTTCTGCGGATACGGATTCGTCCGTATTTGAAGTTTCACAGCCAATTACAATTAGTATCTAATTGTAATTTTTACATGAAAATCGACAATGATGATAGAAAAATATACTCTTAAACCGTGTATTGTGTCATTTGAAAAAATCCAGATCTGTATATTTCGTGTCAAAATAATAATTTGAATCGTTTCGTAGCTGACGTTAAGACTTATGTATCATATAACACAATTATATATTATTGTACTATATGTATCATTATACAGACACAAATAACATCGAAATAATTTTTCCACCCTTTCGGTTTAGGTTAGGTTTAGAATCGAACATCCCAATTCGGTTATTATTATTAACTTCTAGGTTAGGGTATTACTTAGGGTACAATTATGTATTATTGTATTATATGTGTCATTATACAGACACAAACAACGTCGAAATAACTTTTTCCCCCCTTTCGGCTTAGGTTAGGTTTAGAATCGAACGTCCTAATTCTGTTATTATTAACTTCAGTTTAGGTTAGGGTATTAATTTAGGTTAGGTAATCAAACATCCAAATATCCAAATATGCGTCGCGTTTCGGTTTCCCCCTCGAGGATGAGTCACGAGCTGTCCCCGTCAGGGAAGAAGGGAACGAGAAGAGGGAACGCATCGGGATGCAGCGGCACAGTGGAAAGTTACGGGGCGATAACTGCGCCCGATAACTGCGTCCGTGCTGATCGCGGATATTCTATCGGACGTGGTTCAATTGTGCTCGATTTCGTCTCCTCTCCTCGTTTCGCGACGAAGAAGCAAAACCAGCAAATCCCATGGAATGTTTTCACCTCTTTCGCTCAACTCGCACGCGCCGCTCACGTCGTTTCGCGTTTTCCTTTTTTTCCAGATGGTTTCAAGAGTGACGTGAAGCTGTGGTGCAGGATGCTGCTACCCGGGACAGCGAAGAGGGTGTACAACCTGCAGAGCAAGCAGCTGGTCAAGCTGTTCTCTCGTCTGCTGCTGCACAGCGAGAACGAGATGCTGGAGCATCTCGAGAAGGGGGACGTCGCCGAAACCATCCGGACGTTCTTTGAGAGGAGCTCCGCTCTCAAGCCAGCCCCGAAAAGCGCGCTCACCATTCAGGAGGTAAAATCTCGTTAATGTTTGACATTATGAGCCGATTCACCAGTCTCACGATATCTTTGATCTTTTTCAATCGATATTTCGCGATCGTATTAATTTTCCCATTTGGGCATTTCGAAATTTTTCTTTCTCTTTCATCGTTATCATTTTCTTGTTACTGCATGTCTCGATTTCATTTTTCATTAATTGTTCTTTCTTTTAGCTCTTTGTCCTTGCGTTTTGATATATGTATATCTTACGTGTCAAATTATGTATATTCTATTATGCTTAGGTTAGGTTATTATATATATAATTATATTATTATATAAGTACACTAAATGTGTGTAATATTTAGGTAATAATATAATTATATGTACAATAATTTAACTTGAACCTAATATATATATATATATATGTATAGCCTAATCTAAACTTGATGTATAATGTATAATACCTAACCTAAAAACCAAGATATGTGTCTATTTTATATTTCGATATAACATAATTTGCGTTTCGATATGTGTATATCTTACATATCAAATTATGTATATTCTGTTATGTTTAGGTTATTATATATCTGTTAGGTTATTATATATATAATTATATTGTTATATAAGTACACTAAATGTGATTAATATTTATGTAATAATATAATTATATGTACAATAATCTAACCTAAACCTACGATATATATGTATAACCTAACCTAAAAACCAAGATATACATTTATCTATATTTTTTATTTCGATATAACATAATTCATACAAATACATTGTAATGTAATTCATACAATTACATTTACATTTCATACAGTTACACATATCACGAACTTGATAAATCCTCATTGAAGATTCAGATTCAAGTTCAAGAATTTCATCCTTTTCATGCAAATGCACAAACTCGGCAAATCCTCGTTAAAGATTCAGATTCAGGTTGACGAATTTGCGATAAATAAACTTCGTAATGGTCGTGTAAGTTTGTATAAATCTTCGTACAACTTTTGTCTCTTTTTGGCACGCGATATTTTGTATTAATTCGAAATGCCACAAAAATGTAACACGATCGAAACGATCAGCGAATCATATTTCGCCCAGGGCGACGCGATTTTAACGTTTCAGCGATGAAACCTGGCGCTATTAATCGCGGAAAGCCTCCGGATGAAAGATCGGCGACAAATTCTCGGGTGGATAAGGGCGCCATCCTCGTTTTGCGGTCGCGCGCGAAACAAATGGCTCTTCTCTCTCTCTCTCTCCCCCTCTTTTTCTCTGTCTCCCACGATAGAAAGGAGCGTGTCCTTAAGAAGATGCTTAAAATTAAACATGCACGGTCGTTTGTTTGCTTAATTCTTCTTCCGTTCAATTTATTCTTTCCTTTGCCTGTGATCATTGGAATAAAACGTAGAAAAAATGAAACGGAATTCGCTCGACGTTAGCCGGGAAATAAATTTGGGACAACGAATGAACTTTTATTTTAGATAAAATTTTATCTGAAAACAGTTTCTAGTACTTTTACCATGTTTATGACCTATTTCCATTAAAAACTGACAGGCAATATGTTACACGAATTAATATTTCAATTAATTTAAATAAAATTAAATTAAAATGATTCAGTTATTTAAAATTTAAAAACATTTAATTATTATATGATCATTTAAATATAATATATAATAATGTAAAATTTAAGCGAAATTGAATTAAAATAATTCAATTATTATTAAAATAATTTACTATTAAATCCTCTTTTTAATTCATATCAAAATTAATTATCCAGAAGTAATAATCCGATCTCTGGACGATTTATTATATTGTATAGAAGTTCGGGACGGCTAGGGGGGAGAGGAATTCTTTCAGTGTTCCTAGGATTACCGAAACCCAGCCCACCTCGGATTACCAAACCGAATTCTCAGTCGGTATGAATTTCGAGTTTTTATCTCTCGAGACGCGTAGGATTTCTTGAATAAATCGTCATTATTCTGCCGATGTTATCGATCGAGCAGAACCGAAGTCGAATCGAAGAGTTTCTTCCATCTTCACGTTCTTTTTTATCCAGGTGGACGAGTTTCTGGAGAGGTTGTCGTGTTTGACCAAAGAGGACGAGCAGGTCCACCACTTTCGGTCGATCGTTTCTAGGTAAACAACACACATTTTGATCAATTTCGTCGCTGGATTCGTTCGTTTCACAAGAAGCGAGACAAACGCGGCGAATGCTTGCTTTTCCAGATGCACCGCCGGCGACCTGAGGATGATCGTCCGGCTGATCAAGCACGATCTGAGGATAAACGCTGGCCCGAAGCACATGTGAGTCTGTCGCATGTAAATACAGTAGGACCCTGTACAACGCGATTAAAACGTTGCCGAAAAAGACTCGTTTCTATTGTGAAAATATGTCTTTGAATTGACTCGAAGCACAGTTTTGCATCACCTCTTGTGCGATAAAGAGGGATTGTTTAAAGTGTATATTGTGGAACAGTTATTAGTGTGCAGAATTAGTTGTGTTATTTCAAAAAAGAATTCATTTCAATTACAAAGTAGATGTTGATCGATCATCAGGCAATTTTTTTTTTTTCGCTATATTTAACGTCAGAAATAAGAAATAATATACTCCAGCACCGTGACTCCAAAGATCTCCAGGAAAGATAAGCCGAGTAGAAGATTTATATCGTTAGAAGAAAAATTAGGGTATTCCCGATCGGTTGAAATCAGGTGTTAAGTTAACGTCTCTTTGCAAGAAATTTTCAACAGACATGAATCAACGATTCGCACAATTAGGAAAAATGAAAGTAAAATAAGAGCTAGGAGTATCATCATCAGGTTTAAAGAAATCCTCCCGTTACAAAAGATCTTTTATTAACAAAAACAGAAAATTGTTTAATTACATGGACAGAAGATTGCAATAAAAAGAACATTCCTTCGAATACTTATCTAATAAGCCAGAAGGCACGAAATATTTTTTTGTCATATTAAAAAAAGACTATTTATTTTGTTATAATTTTTTTCGCGCTCTTGGATTCGTATAACGCGTTGTAGGGAGCCTTACTGCATACAGTTGCCATGAGCCAGCCGGTTAGGCGACCATCGACGATATTTCGATGCGTTTTCAGTTTAGCCGCCGTGCACCAGGACGCGTACGAGGCGTTTCAAACATCCAGGGACTTGGACAGCGTCGTTGATCGATGCTTGCGCGGATCGTGGAAATCCGATGAACCGTCCACGTCCTCGTCGTCGCTGGGTCCATCCTCCGACGTCAAGATCAAGCTTTCGCTGATGACTCCTGTTTTACCGATGTTGGTAAGAACCCGCTCGAAATCACGAAGTTTTAACTCCTTGCGCTGGCAACTGATTGCGGACCGTAACGAGTGACCAAGACCGTACACGATAATTCCTCGCTTTCCTTTCCTGTTGAACTCGTCGGTATGATATCACTGGATAGAAATTATTAACAATAAACTTATCATTCGTTTTTCCTTGGGTTACATTTAAAACACTGAGAAAATGTTGCAATTTGGGGACAAAAAAATTCGCAACGTGCATGGCAAGAGGTTGAGAACTGCTGCTCTGTAATATCATGTATTTATGTGTGTATTTTAAAATATCTAACGAGAATAACGAGGATGACGTATGTATATGCGGATAGGCGGAGGCTTGCAAGTCCGTGGAGATGGCGATGAGGAAGTGTCCAAACGGAATGCTGGCCGAGGTGAAGTACGACGGGGAGCGAGTTCAGGTGCACAAGAGGGGCAACGAGTTTCGATATTACAGCAGATCGTTGAAACCGGTGCTTTCTCACAAGGTAAACAGGTTCTCCGTGCGGTCTGTTTACGCTTCGCTGAAGAGTATTTTACACGCTATTTCGTTCCAGGTGAACCTGTTCAAGAATTACATCCCAGAAGCGTTCCCAGACGGCGACGATTTGATTCTCGACTCGGAAATCCTCATGATCGACACCACGACTGGACAGCCGTTGCCCTTTGGTACCTTGGGCGTTCACAAGGTTCGATTGTTCGTTAAATACAGCATGACTCTCCATGTTGGAAAGAGTACAATTATTCTTTTTTTTTTTTTTTTTTTTTTTTTTGCAGAAAAATTTTCTAATCTTTAATTTCTAGTATGAATTAGACACTGATGTAATTTGGACTAATATGATCAGACTTGATTGGAAAAACCTAACGTTGAGAAAATTTTCCAATCTTTGATTACTGATTCATTTTTTCTTTTTATATTTTTTTTTCTTCTTCAGAAAGCTGAATTCAAGGACGCCAATGCCTGCCTGTTTGTTTTCGATTGCATCTACTACAACGGAGACGTTTTACTGCACAGGTAAGTCGACGAGTTTCGTCGTTTATCCTCGGTTCATCGTCTCAATGATCGATCGTGTGTGCAGATCCATGATGGAACGGCGACGAATTTTGTCGGAGAGAATGACGGAGATACCAAATAGGATAATGCTCTCGGAAGTCAAGGAAGTTCACGTAAAAATGATTACATTGATTCGATCGTACGACGAGAATTGAAGCAAGTAACGAACTTTTAAAGCGACGAATTAATTGGGTTTCAGAAATCCCAAGATTTGGCCGAGATGATTGCCAGGGTTCTTAAAATGGGCCTCGAAGGCTTGGTCCTCAAAGACACCCGCGTACGTATCGTGTGCGTTGAAATTGAATCGAAACAGCGACTTTTTCTAGGATAATAGCAATAAAGTTTATTATTTTTATCGTCGAATGAATAATCTACTAATAATCGATGTGCCAACGCTTAATTATTTACAGAGCAAATACGAGCCGGGTAAACGACATTGGCTGAAGGTAAAGAAGGATTATTTGTGCGACGGTGCAATGGCCGATAGTGCAGATCTCGTTGTGCTTGGCGCATGGTACGGCACCGGAAATAAAGGTCTGTACTCTATGTACCATTTGTTTACTCCGCGATGGATGTGTCTTTTAGAAGAAAAATTTAATATTCGATACTTTGTTTTTTCTCATTTCTTTCCCCCCCAATGTTGTCAGTTCGTTGAATTAAAAGTAACGTAACAATAATTTACAATATTATTAATTCTCGAGAGAAATCTATCGAGAATTAGGTGTAAAAGTCATTCACAATTGATTTAAAATTTATGTTGAATTTCTTTTTTTTTCCATGCATTTCACATGTTTAGGCGGTATCATGTCTATATTCTTGATGGGTTGCTACGACGAAGATCACGACAATTGGGTAACGGTGACCAAAGTAAGAACTCTCATAGAGAAGGTGGTCTAAATATGCCCCCCCCCTACTTTTATTTCTGAATTATCGGCGAGCCTGTTGGAAACTTTGAAAGAGTAACACTCCAGACTTTGGATGTGTATTTTTATTATGTTTATTTCATATCGTGGAATCAACAGGAGCTAAACAAAATAATCTTCACTACAAATTTTAACATTTAAAGGAAAGATACGAATCTTTACTTTTGTAAACATTTTCTAAACATGGGCCCCCACTTTTAGTTGGGAATTATCGGTGACTCCGTTGGAAACATTGGAAGACTAACAAGTGGACGTGTGATCTTTAATATCTAGATCACCTCCTCTACCACATGTGGATAACATATGGAATATGCGATCACGTTGAAAAAAATTGACTGTAGGTACACACTGGTCACGATGACGCGACTTTAGCGATGCTTCAGGACCAGCTCGACATGGTGAAGATAGGCAAGGATCCGAGCAAAGTGCCTACCTGGTTGCGCGCCAACAAACCAATGATTCCCGACTTCGTTGCAAGGGATCCGAAGGTTCGAGTCTCAACTGAGCAAGTGTATCTGCCTATAGTACAGCCATCTGTCTGTACGTCGCGAATTTCAGATGCAGCCAGTGTGGGAGATAACGGGCGCCGAGTTTACCAATCAAGGTGTTCACACGGCTGACGGTATCAGCATCAGGTTCCCGCGGATAACACGCATCCGTCACGACAAGGATTGGTCCACCGCCACCAGCTTGAACAACCTGCGACGCCTTTTCAAACGGAGTTCCGAGTCGATAGATCTCGGACTTCTCTTGCCACCGAGCTCCGAGTGTTCTAGAGAGGGTGACGACGAGCAGGACTCGCCGAATAAATCAAAGTCTCCGTCGAAGAGAAACGACGGTACCAAGTCGATCAAGAAGAATTCTTCTCCGAGGAAATTGTTTGGAAAGTCGAAGGACAGTGCGAAGTCCGACTTTACCGAAAGGAATAACGAAGAGATTAGTTTTACTGGCGGAGAGCACGCGGAAAAGGCGGAATTTTATGCTTTCGTAAATGGCGATGTGTGTAATCAAACATCTTTAATTTTGCTTTGTTTGCTAATATTATTATTAAATAATAGTGCTTTATTTAATATATATATATATAATTTTGCATTATTTACTAATATTATTATTAGTAATAGTGCTTTATTTAAAATATATGTAGTAATTTTGCTGTATTTACTAATATTATTATTAAACAATAGCGCTTTATTTAATATACATATAATAATTATGCTCTACTTACTAGTTTTACTAATTGTACTTACGCTCTGTTGCAGTATATAGAGTACACCCGTGCGGGAATTCCACTGAACTGGGTCGAAGGACGAAAACCGAGGGACGGTCTCCCGCCGGATGCAAAACCGTTGTCTAATCTGACGATTAACGAACTGGTATATTTCATTCGCCGATAAAACCGACGGCAAACCTCTTTCAACAATGATTGAAACAACGGGGTAAAAGAATCTTCTTGTTTGCAGAGGTCTGAGAGCATTTTAAAGGGGACGACGGTTAGCCTGGCGCCGGGATTCGAAAACGACAGGGGAAAGGAGATTCGCAGGCTACTCAAGACGTATCCTTTTACGCGACAATTGAATTTCTCCTCGACGGATTGAAGTTCGAGTTTGAATTTGAATTTGGATTCGAGGTTGGACTAGTACTAGGTCTGGACGACTTGGACTTGAGGGACGATTCTTAATTACTTTGGGGCAAACACGGGAACGTTTGCCACGTGAAACGAGTTACATTCCACGGAAAGCGTGTCCCTTCACGGTAGTACGTACGTAACACTCTGGGGAGCTGAAGAAGGCTAGCTCCGCCAGTTCCCGGAAAATGGAACACGGAGGGGGTCTTCTTTCGCGACTCCGTAGCTGCTCCGGGGTGGATTTAAAGCTGACGTACTCTCGCTGTTAACCTCTTCAAGGCTGACATATGTGTCTATGCCTGTTTGTTTTAATTAAAATTATTCTAAATGAAAAAAAATTAAAATCTGCTCACTATAGAAAATTCGTGTGACAGCATTGATAATATTTCATTCTATTTCGATTGATAAATACTGCTTTTTAAAGATTGAAACTTTGATGGGTTAAATTTTGATTATTTGAAGAATGTCGTTGATAGATAAAATGCCAGGCTTGTAAAGTATAGTCAGTTTCAATGATTGTATTAATTAGTTATTAGTATTAGTTCACTTTTTATAAGAAATTATAAACACTATAAACACATGTGTGTATAGCATAGTAGCAGTAAATGCCAGGAATCTTTTCATTCATAATTTGCCATTAATGTTCAACGATCACACATGTGTATATTTATTGTTTTATTCATTTTTTTGTGGCTCACTGAATTGCTGCTGAATATGAAGTGAACAAAAGTTAAACAGAGCAAGAAATTAAATAATTTTTTTGACATTTTGAGAAATTCGTCCCTGAAGAGGTTGAAGAGAGAAACTTTCCCTTTATTACCTTAACTATCAGCAAAATCGTTTACCAGTCTCGGAGCCAAGGTGTTGAACGATCAAGAGCGGTCCGCAAGCGCGTACGTGGTCCACTCTTGCGGGGAGATACCTTCGTCCGTTGTTCGCGTAAGTATGACAGCCAAAAGGTTTGCAGTGGCATAGTTGCGAGTCGTGGCATCGTCGATACGGTTTCTTGGCGAAACGACGGTAGGAAACCAGATGGCAGGAAGGCAGAAAGGGGTCTGGCGCGTTTTAGATCGATCGGAGGAACTCGAATAACGGAATTAAAGCTGGTTAATAGACGACGTCGTTCCAGCGTCGGCATTAAGCGGCTTCCGGCTTGTGGAAGTTGTCAGTTCCGTTAACCGTAGGCGCCAAATAGATTCGTGTGCCACGCAGGTGCTATAGTAATCTCCCGTCGCCTATCGAATATGATTTCTCTTCATCCGCGGCGCAAACACCAACGCCAATCCCACAATCACAACCGACGCTGTCGCCCTCTCGTGATCCTTCCTCCTTGGATTTTTCAGGAGTTCGATGACGTGGCGAGAACAGCGCGACACGTGACCGTCTCCTGGCTCGAGGCGACCGCCTCCACCTCGCAAGCTCAGCCAGCGGAGCAACACGCCGTACAACTGGTCGCCGATTACTGCCCTTGCCCGTGTCTGCATCGATGACGGCCGCGTTTTTGTTTCTTTCAGCGAGCGAGACTCGAAGTTTCCCTGCTTCGTGGTCGTCGATCTTTCAAAATTTTTTCTCGACGCTTGTTTGAAAACCCGCGTTTCCACGGCCAAAAGTCAATAATTTTTCAAGTTCACAATTTTCATGAAGTTTTTTTTTTCTACGAAACTAGATTTCCTTAACTCTGGAATGTTATTCATAATGTTATTCTGTATTATATTACATACTCTAGAATATTATTCATTTCAGATAATCACGCGGACGAGTAAACACGACGTGCCAAATCGGACATTCTGAAAATCAAGCTGAAGCTAATTCTTTTGACTATTAATTATAAAACGGTAAATTAAAAATGGGCTTGAATTGTTGTCTCATCCACGTCGACAAGCGGTTGTTTTGACTATTCAATTGTTCAACTCGCGTTACGATCTTGACCCACTTGCGCTGGCAACTGATTGCGGACCATAACGAGTGACCGAGCCGAATACAATTATTCGTCACTTTCTTTCTCTTTTAAAGATATAATATCACTATAGATATAGATGGAAATTATTAAGAAGTATTAAATCAGTTGTTGTGCCTGTGTTATATTTAAATATACTTAAAACTGAGAAAATATTGCAATTTTAGAGCAAAAAAATTCCCGACGTGCGTTAGAGGTTAACCATTTGCGCTGGCAACTGATTGCGGACCATAACGAGTATACCAAACCGTATACAATAATTGGTTGCTTTCTTTTTGAACTCGTCAGTATAATATCACTATAGACAGATAGAAATTATTAAGAAGTAATGAATTTATTACTTGTTTTGCCTTGGGTTATATTTAAATATAATTGAGAAAATATTGCAATTTTAGAGCAAAAAATTCTCGACGTGCGTGGCACGTCATTCCAGTGCAAGAGGTTAAATCTTGAAAAATAACACTGAAAAAACGCGGTCTCCGGATCTTTCATACATTCACATGCTTGTTTAGCAGTCGTTTGCAATGAAGAGAATCTCAGAATCTCGATAGCAAAGCAAGGAGGAAACTTCCTTCGATCCTCACGATCGCGTAATTGTCGGTGAAAATTGTCGTCGTCGAGTTGAGCGAGAACGTCGTTCTGCATCGAGGAAACTGTCGAGGGGAATCGTGTTTTCGCTCTCCGGTGGAAAATGTCACCGAGCGGATAATCCTATATAGATATCGACCTATACCTCTGACATTATTTCCTTTGCGTTTCGCAGGTTTCGCGACGTTCATTTGCTACGTGTATTGTGCCATCCGTGGCAGCTGGTTTAGGTTAGGTTTTGGCACGCCGTGGAATGGACCACGCGAAAATGAATTTTCGAAAATTGTACACTTTTGTCACGATAATAAAATTATAGTGACAGTCGTCGAACGTACGTGGAATAAAGGAATCATTGGAATCGAACGTGTTATATTTACGTTTTTACGATTGTTATTGTTATCATTCTTTGTTTTGTTTAGCTCGATGCATTTTAGACCGATTGCATACAACGATGAGATGAATTCTTTATTGAACTCTCTTTTAGTTGATAGTTACAGCCACCAGGTTCGCGAGCATGAAAGATAATATTACGCGCCGCTGCACAATCCAACAACGAGCTATTTTACGATGAAGAGAAACTTGTGGCCCAGATGGCCAGATCGCTATTTGGCGATTAAAACGCGATACGTAATTTCGATACGTCGCTAATCTACTATTCTTTTTTTTTTTCTTTTTCTTTCTTTTTTTTCTTTTTCAACACTTTCGCGATGGGCAACGTGTAGTCCTATGTCGTTTTAAAATTGGCTACTCCTAGCCATAATATTTATATATCGTACCAGATGACAAAATACAATATTATTAAATATTAAACGATGCTGTTAAACTTGTTAAATTGTCGTTATGCTTTCGTTTATAGTAAATATGAATGTACTTACACATTAAAATATTATATACTTATATTTATAATAAATATTAATCAATAATATTATAATTTATAATATAATATTATATTAGCATTTATAATAAATATTAATAAACTTTGTATTTCAAGTTGTTAATAAATACCACACAAGTTATTATGTAAAACAAATATGTAGAAATGTCAGTGTAAGTTAACCGCTTGCGCTGGCAACTGATTGCGGACCATAACGAGTGACTACAACAATTCGTTGCTTTCTTTTCAAACGCGTCGGTATGATATCACAGGATAGAAATTATTAAGAAGTAGCAAATTCATCACTTGTTTTGTCTGGGTTATATTTAAGTATACTTAAAACTGAGAAAATATTGCAATTTTGGGAACAAAGAATTCTCGACGTAAGAGGTTAGCCATTTGAGCTAGCAACTGATTGCGGACCATAACGAGTGACCAAACCGTACACAATAATTCGTCGCTTTCTTTGTGAACGCGACAATACGATATCACCCAATAGAAATTATTGAGAAGTAACGAATTTATTATTTGTTTTGCCTGGGTCATACTTAGATACACTTAAAACTGAGAAAATGTTGCAACTTTGGGACGAAAAATTCTCGACGCGCGTGGCACCGTCATTCCAGCGCAAGAGGTTAAGGTAAGTTTCATGCACCTGTAAATTCGTCATATTCATTTTATTGAAAGAAAATATCGTTTCTACACGTATCTGTAATGTTTAATTTTTTTAAACGACTACAAGTGTCACACTGAGATGTAATATTTCTTATATATCGCATACCTCACAGATAGCTGCTTGCTTCCAGACTTTTGGAAATTATAAACGTTTCCGCCCGTCGCGAAAGCGTCAATATCGAATGCAGCGTGTTCTGCTTTGTGTGTCTCCGTGGCGACTTGCATCCGCCGCATTGTTCCAAGTGAAATTCGAGCGACTCGTTTATCCATACGTTTCCAGCCTGCTGGAAGAGACAAACGGTTCGCTTCTTCAGCTCAAGATCGGAATTTCGACGTGGTCGCCAACGATTCTCTCTCTTTTTTTTTCGAGAACACTCATCGGCGGGTGCAAACCGTTTCGCGGACGGAGCCACGGTGTTTTTGCTCGGGCTACGACTCGAGAAGCTATTTTTAGAAGCTAAACACTGGACATGGAAGAGATTAACACGGACACGCGCGAGAAAGAAAGAAAGACAGAAGAAAGCGGAGGAAGAGAGCGGTCGTCGGGCTGGCTGGCTGAATTTCTATTTGCCGAAGCAGGAGACGGCGTTGAAGGCGCACTGTTTCCAGTAGCTGCGTTTTCGCTGCAGGTCCCCGATGTCCAACTGGTTCCGTAGCCGTTTCACGATTTGCTTCGTGAACAGATAATTGATGAGAGCGGTCTCGATGCTTCCGTCGTCGTCCACCAGCTGAAACAGGCAAGCTTTGAAAAGTCAGCTCTTGGAATACTCAATACTCTTTTTATCACGTTTCAATTTTTGGTTATTTATAGTGTATACACTCCATGCTATTACGACTATTAATTTCGAATAATTTTGAATAAGTATGTCCTACAATTTTTATAATGATGCAGAAATTACTACAGTCACCAAGAAAACTTTAACGAAGAGTTTAAGATGCATTACAGAAAAAGGCAATAAATTTGACTTTAACGAATAATTTTGAATAAGTATGTCTTACAATTTTTATAATAATGCAGAAATTGTTACAATTACCAAGAAAAGTTTAGTGAAGAGTTTAAGATGCACTGCAGAACAGAAGCGATAAATTTTAACAAACAATTTTTTAATGGTGTCAAAGTTAATTTGAAATAAAATATTTTATTTTTAGTATTATTGTTTATGTTACGATGATACTAAATAAATGATAAATAATATTAAATAATAATAGTTTATTATAAAAATTACACAATATTATACAGTAACACTAAATACTGATATACAGTAACATTTAATAAATGATATTTACTTTTACTTTAACGTTATTTTAACTTTTTAATGTTGCGTCGATAACAAATTTTACAGTGTCTTCTTACTGAATTGAGTTGGCCTTAACAGACAGTCATTATTATATATATTCTACGATGCGATAAACGCGATATACGCGTTATTAAGATGTCAATACAAGTGACTTTATAACAAATTTAAAAAAAAAATTCTTCGTTCAAAATTTTAAAATTCCAAATGCCTCGAAGTTCATTGTGGGAAAATTCATTGTGGCACGTATAAGCCCCGAAAGCATGTTAATCTCGCCAACAGCTCGCAAATGGTTAATTAATGTTTTTCTTGCTCTTTCCTTTTTTGTTTCATGTTTTCGGATTTTCACATTTTTTCGACTTGAAGTTTTTAGAGAGAAGCTACAGATGGAAAAAAAATATCATCGGGACTGTTGCATTGGCACGAGCAAACGAAACAAACTTCATTGACCGTAAAAGTCGCGCACCGAGGGTCGAAAAGAGAAAAAAAGGGGAGAAAATTTCGTCGCTCTGACGTCGTTGCTGGCGTAGCGATCGGGGGAAAACCGCCGCCCGTTAATGGATAATAATGCTCCTAGGAGGCTAACGCGATTTTATCACCGCTGCGCTGGAAAAAGAATTTCGCGCGTGCGGACACGACACGAAGGAATCGTTTCAAAAGCACGCGTGTATAACGTGAGCTTCCCTCTCGAGTTTCCAAGCTGGTCTTTTCCATTTTTTTTCTTTTTTTTTTTTAATTGGAGAAAATGTACACGAAATCGATAGAGCAACCTGCGTGCGTTCGATTCGAAGCGGAACGACGTCAAATGTAATGTGCCCTGAATACGTAAGTAAAGGAAATATATACAGTGGGACACGGTATTTCTATAACGCGGGCTAAATATTGCGCCACTGCCCCCGTACATAAAAAAAGTAGCTAAAAAAGTTTATAAAAGTAAATATTTAAATATTGCAATTTTAAGATAAAAAATTCTCGACGTGCGTGACACGTTATTCTAGTGCAAGAGGTTAACCACTGATTGCGGACCATAACGAGTGACCAAACCGTACACAATAATTCGTCGCTTTCTTTTTCAACTTGTCGGTACATTACTAGATTAAGTAATTATTGAGAAGTAATAAATTTAATACCTATTTTACCTGGGTTATACTTAAATATATTTAAAACTGAGAAAATGTTGCAATTTTGGGATAAAAATTTTTCAACGCGCATGACGTCATTCCAGCAAAAGGTTAACCACTTGCGCTGACAACTGACTGCAGACAATAACGAGTGATCAAACCGTACACAATAAATCGTCGCTTTCTTTTTGAACTTGTCGGTATGATATCATTGTAGATAGATAGAAATTATTGAGAAGTAATAAATTTATTACTTGTTTTGCCTAGGTTATATTTAAATATACTTAAAACTGAGAAAATATTGCAATTTTAGGACAAAAAGTTCTCGACGCGCGTAACATGTCATTCCAGCGAAAGAGGTTAAAAAGAATCGAACGAGATAACAAAGGGGGGGATAATTCGATAGTGCGACGCCAGAGCGCGTTCGTGCGCGTTTCGATGGATGAAACAACAATCTGCAGAAACGAGTGATTGAAAAGCGAGCAAAGAAAAGGAGATAGAGGGACGCGTCTGTCACTGTGAGGAAGAAAGAGTGGTAGAAGAGGGAAAGAGACGGTTAATTCGATGCGGCGTGGCGTTTATAAAGTCGTCGAATCAGCGTTCGTGACGGACAACCGGACGTTAAGTGAAATCGGATTGCCCGTCGTCGAGCTATCGATTATCGGATCAGCCGCAAATTGATCACCCTTCCATCGAGAGAACCGCGAACGATGGTCTCTTTATCCTCGTTCTTCTTCTTCTTCACGCGGACACAATCGACAAAATCTCAGCCGCGGTATCTGGCTTTGGCCGAGCGATTCGCGAGATTAGCCAAAAACGACCGGCACCGATTTTTAGTATCTTTTGTAGAGGCGGGTATGGGCACGCGAAGGATAAAACTCTTTTTCCAAAAAGAATCTAGGGAATTCTCGTGTCTTCTCTCTCTGTCTCTTTCTCTCATTCCGACAGAAATTTGCCTCCATCTACAGAGTTACGTCACGTCAAACAATGTACGTTAAAATGGTTACTCAGGGTGGCTCAAACAACACAATTCTGCTGAAGTAAATTCGTAACTTTTTTATTATATATATATACTCTTTTTAATTTGAAAGAAGCAATGTTTAAAACATGAAGAAAATCATGTTTAAACTTGAATTTAATTTGAAACTAATAAAAATTGTTTTTTTTTTCATATTTTGATGTTTCGTTAAAACAATAAATTTTAATGAAAAATAAGCAAAACACACTGGTCGAGAACTTTCGAAAACGTTGGTTTACTTATTTCTTAAACAGACGCGTGTAAAGAATAAACATTATTGATTCTTTTATAGCATTTAATTTTTATTAATAATACAGGGTGGGCCGAAAGTTTCTTCCCACCTATTTTGTTTTAACAAAGCATCAAAATATTTAAAAAATCAATTTTATTAATTTCGAACTGAACATTTATTAGTAATAGGATTGTTCATTGTGTACTTTAATTGTAAAAAAAGAAGACAAAAAATTTTCTTAAATATATAATAAGAAAATTATGGATTTTAGCCAGGGAGGTGATTTTTGGCCTGTAGCAATAAAGTCCTCAATGCTTTCTTTTTTACAAGAGAAAAACAAAACTCCGATAAAACTGATCTGATCGCGAAACCTCTGAACGCAACTGTACGTTCCTATCGACGAAGGCAATATCAGCTCATCTCACGATGTCCATTTCTCAGCAGCACACTTACGTACGTATGCTAATGTCAGGTTGCTCGGGTAAATTCGAACGAACGAACATTCCGCCTCGTATGCGACAGCTTATTTGCAATTCAGCCGTGCAGATAACAGTTACGCAACAGAGGAAGGTTTGCGAGGCCGCGCGTTTTATAGAACGGATAAAGAAAGCCCGGATGGGATAACACGTATTGGGATGAGACGTTCTCGTCCAAGCAACGTCTTGATCCGAATGCCGACGCAACGTTTCGACGCTGTCATGTTCGTGTCTTCTTAAACTTTTTTCACAGACGATGTACAATGATTTCAATTTAAATATTGATAATAACATAGAACAGTTGAAAATTTACGTAGTTACGAATTACTTTTTAGAATGTTTAATAAAATATAGATTTGTACATTTACTTGTACCATTAATAATTTAAAGTTATTTTCTAAATCACTATACAGAGTGTCCAAAAAGGTTGGGGCCAAACCAAGGAGGAGGTGATCCAATTTTATATCAACATTTATTTTGATTTTTTGGTCATCCAGAAGTTTATATTTTTAATTTTACCTGGATTTGGATTAATTTCACAAATTATTATAAACGAAAGAGGAAAAAAAGAAATTTTTGGTAATTTAAGAATAATTTATGCGATATTAGGGATTGTTTTTTAGGGGTTTATTGTTTGAGCTCATCATATATTTACTGTTGGATTAGATATTGATACACGTGCTTATTTTACATCAGCAACAATAATTATTGCTATTCCTACAGGAATTAAAGTTTTAGTTGATTAGCTACATATCATGGATCTAAATTAATTTTCAATATTTCATTTTTATGATCGATTGGATTTATTTTAATATTTACAATTGGAGGATTGACAGGGATTATACTTTCAAATTCATCAATTGATATTATTTTACATGATTCATATTATTGTTGTTGGTCATTTTCATTATGTATTATCAATAGGTGCTGTTTTTTCAATTATTGCAAGATTTATTCATTGATATCCTTTATTTTCAGGATTATTAATAAATTATAAATGATTAAAATTTCAATTTTTTTTAATATTTATTGGAGTTAATATTACATTTTTTCCTCAACATTTTTTAGGTTTAATAGGAATACCACGACGATATTCAGATTATCCTGATTCTTATTATTGTTGAAATTTTTTATCATCATTAGGATCTATAATTTCAATAAATAGATTATTATTTTTAATTTTTATTATTTTTGAAAGATTATTATCAAAACGATTTATTTTGTTTAAATTTTATCAATCATCATTAGAATGATTAAATAATTATCCTCCTTTTGATCATATATTTAATGAAATTCCATTATTAATTTTTAATAAATAAAATTAATTATTTAATATGGCAGAATAGTGCTTTGAATTTAAGTTTCAAATATAAAATTTTTATTTTTATTAAAAATTTCAACATGAAATATAATTATATTTCAAGATTCTAATTCTTTATATTCTGATAATTTAATTTCTTTTCATAATTTTGTAATATTATTTATTATTATAATTATTTCATTAACATTATATTTTATTTTAGATTTAATATTAAATAAATTTTTAAATTTATTATTATTAAAAAATCATATAATTGAAATTATTTGAACTTTAATACCAATATTTATTTTATTAGTAATTTGTTATCCATCATTAAAAATTTTATATTTTATTGATGAAATATTTAATCCTTATTTTTCAATTAAAGCTATTGGTCATCAATGATATTGATCTTATGAATATCCTGAATTTAATAATTATGAAATTAATTGTTATATAGATAATAATTTAAATATTAATCAATTTCGATTATTAGAAACTGATAATCGATTAATTATTCCATTTAAAATTTCATTACGATTAGTTGTTTCATCAATTGATGTTATTCATTCATGAACAATTCAATCTTTAGGAATTAAAGTTGATGCTGTACCTGGTCGAATTAATCAATTAAATTTATTTACTTTGACCACGTCTGACAGCGTGTTTCCAATGAGACATCACGCAACATATCGCGAAGATTATTTTACAATAATCTCATATGAGAATTTGAGAATATACGTATACGAATCTTTGAACGCTTATATCTTTTCAATAAAGCATTCTCGGGCATGAGTTTACACGAACTTTTTTCATCGATTCGACCCCAGTGACACGTAGTCTAAGTTTGGTCCCAACCTTTTTGGACACCCTGTACATCGATAGAAGTTGTAATAAATTTGTTAAACATGGATAGAGCTTCTTTCTGACATATAGCAGAACGACAGAACGTTAGTCACTAGCTTCACAGTTCTGAAAGTTTGACGACACTGTGACGAGCCTCAAAATCACGTTGGCTGGTTCATTCGCTAGTTCCCCAATTCACCGCTGTTAAACGTAGAGTGCGCTAAGAACCAATGACTCTTTTACCGCGTCGGTAATTCAGTGTTCCTTTGAACGCGACAAACTCGACGATTGTGCATCACTCTCCGACTCTACTATACTAAATATCCTCTATGAACAATGTTGCGTCGATGTCCACGACAGACGAACGAATGTTGAAGCGAATGGAAGAAGGCGGCGAGCTCGCGACACGTCGGCGAACGCAATTTCATCGGCGTCGACGATTTGCTTTGTAATCCGTTACAAAGGGAACGAGTTGCCAACAGAAACGCGCGCGCTTATTCTTGCATCTACTTGCAGCAGGAATGAATTTAATTTGTCGCTTTGAAACGTTACGCTTTTTCTCCGTTTCGCGGGCGAATATATTGGAATCTTGAGCGCCAGCCGTTCGTTTGGAAACGTTTGGAAGAAGACAAAGTCGGTCTTTCAACAACGGCGACGTTTCCCTTCGTCGACGAGGGGTCTTTCTCGTCGTCCGTTTCGCAGTTCTCTTTATTTTTTTCCTTTTCCAAGTTCGAATCGCGCAACGACGCATCGATCGAACGCAGTTCGAGCGCCCATAAACTTTTTTCGATCGTTCGTCCGTCATGGCGGCTGACGAGGACGCGCCATGAAAAAGTGGGGGGGGGGGGCGTTGTTAAGTCGTAAATTGGATCGGGTCGCGTCGGCAGGTTTTTTTTTTACGACCACAGGTGTTTTGTATTTTTAAATTTGCCCGTTTATGCTAATTGGCTTGGATCGCCGACCCAGTTTCAGACGTTTCGTTAACAGAACGTTTCTTTCCCCTTCTTTCGAACGTCACACTGCCACGATGCACAATTTTTATACGTTGTTCTCAATTCGGTCCACGAAACGACCTAACGAGAGCGCACGTGTGCTATCTTTTCGTCCAGGAGTGTGTGTATATGTATCTCACCGTGGTATTTCGGAGGACGACGCGGCTCGAAACTATGCGGCTGTGCCTCTCGTGTAAGCGGGTCCTTTGTCCTTTGACTGTGCCGAGGACGCGCGCGATTAAACGCGTATCTATGGATTATCAGAGATAGCGTTAATTGCGCAGTTTCCGTCGCGCGTTCTCCAATCTCTCTAGTATAACGTATAACCCGAGTGCTCCGAATCAGATTCCCCCTGTTCAGACAGTGTGTAAAACAGCGCAACACTGTCAGTTCATTTTTCAACGACGCTCGTCGAACGAGAATAATTTTCGCGTCGTGCTTTGGCGTCGGACGAAATCGAGAAGTCGAAAGTGTATCATAAAAGAGAGCGAACGCGTCTTTTTCCACTCGCGCGTATCGTGTACGCATCGAGTTCGCCTCGAGGTAAAGAAAAGATACAGAGAAGAGCACAAACTGCACCAATGAACAATTGTGGATGATTTGTAACTGGTACAACTTTGTAAGAAAAGGATCGTATAACGATCCACTTGGTCTCATTTTAAAGAGCGACGCTTCTGCTTTTTACTATGTCGTGAGCTCGTTTCTTTCGAAGATGATTTTACATCATCAGGGTGAGTGGGTGAGGGAGTTTTCTCGAAAATTGTCGAAATTCAAACGTGTGTGGAAAAGTTTTTTTTAATCTGATTAGATCCACCGTCGTTTTGGAAGATTGAAGTATCCCACGGTGATTCTCTAAAATCTGTGGAATTTTTTCTGCGTCATCGAACGTTTTAGGTTAGGAAGGACAAACATTCAAGGAATCCCAATATTTCTAACCCTGACTCAGCAAAGCTTCCAAGCTCAGCAAAATGGCGGTGAAAAATCGTTTTAACCAGTTGCGCCTGGCGACTGATTGCGGACCATAACGAGTGACCAAATCGTACACAATTAGTCGTCGCTTTCTTTTTAGACTTGTCGGTATGATATCAAGAAATTATCGAGAAGTAATAAATTTATTACTTGTTTTGCCTATTTTGTTTTACTTAAATATATAATTTTACTTATTATAACACGTTATGCTGTAATTATATAATATATAACATAACCTATGTTATGCCCAATATAACCTGTATTCTAGTTAATTACATTGACATTTAGTGTGTTTATTGTTAAATTATATTGCAGATTAAAGCTGTATTAACTTTTAAATAAAACAAAATTTTCTACAGCGTCAGAAAACGACACTACTTATACGTATCCTTAACCACTTGCGCTGGCAACTGATTGCGGACCATAACGAGTGACCAAACCGTACACGATAATTCGTCGCTTTCTTTTTGAACTCGTCGGTATATCACTGAATAAAAATCACTGAGAAGTAATAAATTTATTATTTGTTTTGCCTATTTTTTGTTTTACTTAAATACACTTAAAATTGGGAAAATATTGCAACTTTGGAACAAAAACTTCTCGACGTGCGTGGCACGTTATCCGAGCGCAAGAGGTTAGGTCGTAAGCAAAAGGATTTCAATCTTCAAGATCATTTTCACTCGTTAGAATGTCGACAATTTTCGAGTAAAATGCGTCCTCAGTTACCCACCCGCCTACATAACGTAAACTCGCCTTTGAAAAGAGCGAACTCTCTCGATCGTCAAAGCAGAGACTTCGCACTTTAAAATGAAACGAAGTGGATCGTTGTACGGTCTCTTCTTACAAAGTTGCATCAGTTCAAACTGTCGATAATTTCTCTTTTGTCATTGGTACAGTTGTGCTCTCCATTGTGTGGATCGCATTCTCTTTCACACGCTGGTAACAGGGATCAAGCAACAGGTTTCCCGCTTCCTTTTCCACCTTTTCTATCCTCGTTCGTGTTTCTCGCGCGATCGTCCCTTCGGAATTGATTCGGATCTGATTGTGAACGGATGGTTGGTCCTTACGTTCGCCAATTTGTTGCGAACGTAACCTATAACCGAATTCTAATCTAATCTATAATATAATAAAATCTCTATATAGCCTAAACCTAACCTAAATCAACGTTCACAGAGGTCCTTACGTTCGCCAATCTGTTGCGAACGTAACCTATAATCTAATTCTAACCTAACCCAACGTAAATATAACAAAGTCTCCATAACCTAAACCTAACCTAAATCAACGTTCACGGAGGCTTTTTTTTACGCGCCTGTGGGAAATTTAAAGATACAAAATCGCGACACCGTCAGAATGGTGTGTTATTTATTTCATGATTAATTAAATCTCGTCTATCGAGTAGTCTTGGAAATGGAATAATTATTAATCTCCTAAACAATTGTTGGCATTTTCAACGTTCATTTCACGCGTTCGATTTATTCTAATAAATAATTAAACGATAAGAAGCTAATCCATCTCATCATAATATACGAGGGCTCAAAGTTAATACAATTGTTGATGATAAAACCAATGTTATTAAATAATAATTAAATAAAGAAAAAACGCTTCCATGTGTGAATTATTCGAACTTACAGAACCAATTCTACACATTGAAAAATTATGAAAGTAATAATTACTATTAAATCGAAAAAGTATATGGGAAAGTATACGAGAAAGAATGAAAAAGTGTTATGAAATATTCGAAATACGATGCCTCTCGTAACATTCAGTACGAGAAACGAGTTTTCTCTTTTTCAATTACAATTTCAAACGGGGTTTTTTCAAAAAATTTTTCAAATCACATTTTCTACCGGTATAAATTTTGAATAAAAAAGTCCGTATTAATCACGCTTGCATCCGATTATTAACATTTTCTCCTCTGCTGGGAAAATATGGAATACATGGGAACATACGGAACGTGGCGGACAAAATACGAAAACGTTCGAAAATACGAAATGTCCCGAACGAAGGGCGTAACAACGCTGCTCCTTCGTCGAATTAAAACGAAAAATCGTTTCACTGTCCCTGTGCGCCCGGTGCGAGCTTCCCATAATTCGTAAAAAAAATTTGCATCCATACGTCACGACGCGCGCGTGACCGTAACGTTAAATCGTTGCCTTTTTTGCTTATTGAGAATGACAAATTTCGAACGAAATTATTTATTCGCACGAAAAATGAATATTATTCATTGTCGTTTATTCATTAATTAAATAAACAAATATCTCGTTTAGTATTTATTATTTTATTGTTTAGTACGTGAATTTATTAGTAAGTAAATAAATATTGTTGATTATTTATTTAATTTGTTAAATAAATATCATTTATTATTTTATCATTTTATCGAGAGAGTGAAGAAACTAGGCGATCAGGATGATCAATATGGCGGCGTGGAGCTCGATTTCGATTGGTCACGGGGGTTTGACTGGCAAAATTTATTTATTTATTTATTTATGCGGAGAAATAAATAAATAAGAATGTTTATAATTGAGAAATGAATGAAAATATTTGTAACTTGTAAATAGATAAATAAAAATATTGGTAACTTGTGAATAAAGAAACGAAAATATTTGTAACTTGTGAATAAATAAATAAAAATATTGGTAACTTGTGAATAAAGAAATAAAAATGTTTGTAACTTGTGAATAAAGAAATAAAAATGTTTGTAACTTGTGAATAAATAAATAAAAATGTTTGTAATTTGTAAATAAATAAATAAAAACATTTGTAACTCGTGAATAAAGAAGTAAAAATATTTGTAACTTGTGAATAAATAAATCAAAATATTTGTAACTTGTGAATAAAGAAATGAAAATATTTGTAACTTGTGAATAAATAAATAAAAACATTTGTAACTTGTGAATAAAGAAATAAAAATATTTGGAACTTGTGAATAAAGAAATAAAAATATTTGCAACTTGTAAATAAATAAAGCAAAATATTTGTAACTTGTGAATAAATAAATAATTTGTAAATGAATAAATAAAAATATTTGTAACTCGTAAATAAATAAACAAAAATATCTGTAACTTGCAATTAAATAAATAAAAATATTTCTAACTTGCAAATAAATACGAATACTTGTTTATTTATTTATACGAAGAAAAATGACACGAAAGAGTGATCGGTATCACCAACACGAGAAAGCTCAATCCCAATTGGCCACGATCAATCGGCGGGATTTAGCAAATGATTCGAACAAATCGATCGATTAAATCGATGGAGATGGCAAACGATGAGAGAAGAAAGAAAGGGACGAGAAAACCCTTCTTATTTTATCAGAAACAAGGGCGCGCGATTCACACACGTCCTACGTGAAATTTCTCTTCGATGATTTTTCTCTCGTTTCTCGGTAATCGCGTGCTTGTGGGATCGAAACGAGTTCAAGACGAGCGTCACGGCGTTGCCGGTGGATAAAAATCGAGGGCAGCGCAACGCGAGATGGTAACGAGGCACATTTGTCATCGCTCGAGTGTCGCTGCGATCCTCGCCTAACTTCGCGAGAGTGGTAAGAGCACCTCGTTAGAAATTATATTCCCCTTCGTTCATTCGTCCCGACATTAGAAAAAGAGACAACGATCGATCGCTTCGATCAATTGTAAAAATCAAATGCAAATTGTCTTTGTTATTATTATTATTATTATTTGTTGTTGTTGTTTTTGACCAATTAACGAGCCAGTTTAATCGATCGAGACGTGTCCGTCGACTGCATGAATCTTTTTTTTTTTCCCCCCCCTCACTGTTGTTTTTCTTTATCGCAGAATTTCGTCGTATAGGCGTACCTCGTTCAAGAGCCTCTCCTTGTCAGCGGTCGGAAGGGCGATCGACCAGTCGATCAACACCACCAGCACCACGGCCATGAATACGACAACTCGCAGCGACGACATGATGTATCCTCCCGTATCCTGTAACAAAAACCCAGTTAATCTTGTTAATTGAGGGGTGGTTTCGTGTATTAAATCAAAGATTCCGTTGATTGACGACCAAAATATGTGTTTATAAAGTCTCTTTACAATTTCAATGATTTATCAGGGAGGCAAATGAAAAGGCAGACGAGTGGAAATTGTTACAAAATGAGACGTATATATCTAAGTTTTTTTTTTTTTTTTTTTTGCCTTGATATGGACGCTATTAATTGTGTTGGATTCCGTGTAATGGAGTCAACACGCTTGTAATTCAGAAGAGTTTATTCCCTTTCAGTTGTGGTCGTGTATGAAATAGAATGATACAGAATGATTTGCAATGTTTAATGCTCTTGAATACGATGCAGAATGATTTAGAATGCTTTTAAGCTTTTAATGACATAGAATGTCTCTATGATGATTTAGAATGTTTTATGCTCTTAATGATGTAGAATGTCTCTATAATATTTTATGCTCTTAATGATATAGAATGTCTCTATGATGATTTAGAATGTTTTATGCTCTTAATGATATAGAATGTCTCTATAATGATTTAAACTGTTTTATGCTCTTAATGATATAGAATGTCTCTATCAAGATTTAGACTGTTTTATGCTCTTAATGATATAGAATGTCTCTATCAAGATTTAGACTGTTTTATGCTCTTAATGATATAGAATGTCTCTATTATGATTTAGACTGTTTTATGCTCTTATTGATATAGAATGTCTCTATAATGATTTAGAATGTTTTATGCTCTCGAATGTCTCCAAAGCATGTCCTTATATATATATATATATATATATATATATATATATATTTGGTTATCATCGTCAAGTGGAAGGGGAAGGAGCATAGATGACCAACTATTGGATCTTGCCCTTATGACTAACTATTCACAGTCCACTTTTATGTGGACTGTTGCCAGCTCGTTGTCAGTATTTGCATAGATTCAATATTGTCCGGGTTGGTCATCCAACAATTACACGAAGCACATCAGGACACGATACTCGAGTTCGCTGTAGCATATCCACATCAATGGCATCAGTGATTCTCTGCTTTAGATCAGTGATGTCCAGTACCTTTGTTCCATATTTTTAACATAACCCTCACGTGGGTGTCCATAAAGTCTCTTTGCAATTTTAAAAATTTATTACAAAGGCAAACGGAAAGACAGATAAGTGGAAATTACTACAAAATGAGACGTGTATATTTAAGTTTTTTTCTACCTCGTTTAATATACCTCTATATGGACACCATTGGACATTAAGTAAACCCAAAAATAAGTTTGAATCTTTAGGACGCAGGAATCCTTTGCAAGTGCAGAGTGTCCATAAAGTCTCTTTGCAATTTCAAAAATTTATTACAAAGGCAACTGATGAGATATCTTTCGCCAGATTTGTTCCACGTACTCAGTGATTATCAAGGTTTTTATCACAATTGCGTTTCAGGTTGACGAATAAATGTTAAACGAACTCCTTACAAAATGGCTGCTCCTCAAGAGAAGGCACAGCGTGGTATCATGGTTTATTGAAACCAAATCGGATCAGCAGGCTCGGCGAAACTTCAGAACTAAGTATGAAAGAGATCCATCGTCACTTCCATCAATTCGTGCGTGGCACAAGAAATTTATGGAGACAGTGACAGTGTCTGATAAAGGGAATAGTGGACGAGGAAAACATCGATCGTGTAAGAAATCGAGTGCCGTCTTGACGTCCTTCGTGCAACTAATGGCGCCCATACAGAGATGTATTAAATAACGCAGAAAAAACTTAAACACACACGTCTCATTTCGTAATAATTTCCACTCGTCTGTCTCCTCATTTGCCACTGTGATAAATTTTCGAAATTGCAAAGAGACTTTACGGACACCCTGCGTACATCTCGAAATCGATGACGAGTTTCCAAGCTCGCAAAGAACTAGTCTGTACGTTGAGCGTTATTCGAGGAGAGAATCTCGATTTAAAAAGCGCATTTTTCCCCCCATCGGGGTTGGGGGGGCGATCTGGCGAAGACGCGACTCGATTCACCTTCTAATAGGATGCACTCGCGCACACGCGCGCCTGCTGGTCGATTACGCCGCTCATATGCACGGTTGCGATACCGCGCGAGTAACGAGCGTACGTATCTCTCGACAGAGGAAGCTACGAAAGTCTATCTAAACGATGGTTTCACGTGTCGACTTACAGTTACAGGAAGGATCGAAGGGTGGAGCAGCGGAGATCAGTTTGAGATGAAGGGCAAGACGATCGAGGACGAGGAAGGTCTATCGCAGAGACAAAAGTTATCATTTACCAAAGCTGGAACAACTAATTGCTTCTATATAGTTTGGTTTAGTTTCGAGTTTCGCGAGATTTCGATAACGATGCTCCTCTTTGCGAGTAACGCGACGGATAAGCAAGAACTACGAACAGAAACGGATAGGATACTGGCGTAGATGGAATTGTGAGTCCTTCGAGATTTTCCGAACCACGTGTATAGTAAGTACACTGTTTGTAGAAACGCTCTGTCTGTCTATATACATGTATATAAATAATTGATATAATATATAAGAATAGTTGATACAATATATATGAATAATTGATATAACATATATATATATATATTTAAATATATTTAAAATAATTAAAAATTTATATATATATAATATGGTATGGTCACTTTAATGAACGAATGAACGTCGCAATTTTGAAAATGAGAACGAAAACGAACGACGAAAGTTTCTTTCTTTCTTACAAATACTGTAATTGCTGCAATATTAGCTTACATAATTGTAAATAAAGTTAATTATAACTATATAGTAAAAATTTATATATAAGATGTATGAAAATTAAAAGTTATTTTATTAATGGAAGGAAGGAAAAATAATTATACATTAATATTATGTATAATATATATATATATATTATGTAATATTATATATATATTAATTTATATAAAATTAATTATAACTACATGGTAAAAATTTATATATAAGATGTATGAAAATCAAATGTTATTTTATTAATGGAAGGAGGGAAAAATAATTATAAACTAATATTATGTATAATATATATTATATATATATATATTAATTTATATAATTATAAATAAAGTTAATTACAACTATATAGTAAAAATTTATATATAAAATGTATGAAAATCAAACGTTATTTTATTAATGGAAGGAAGCAAAAATAATTGTACAGTAATATTATGTATAATATATATTATATATATATATATTAATTTATATAATTATAAATAAAGTTAATTACAACTATATAGTAAAAATTTATATATAAGACGTATGAAAATCAAACGTTATTTTTGATTATTAATGGAAGGAAGGAAAAATAATTATATATTAATATTATGTATAATGTATATATATTACTGTATACTGTTTGCACTCGACACTATACATTTGACAATGCAGTTTGTCAATGAACGTGAAAACGAACGATAAAAGTTTCACGTACTTCATTAACGAAATTTTCGAGAGATTCTTATTCGATTCACGAGCGCGCGAATGTGTACAGCGAAGAGTATAACTCGTGACGTGCCAGTGACAATGAAAATTTATCGATAATTTAAACTGCTGTCAAATGAAATTTAACTTGAAAAAAATTTTGTGAAAAGAGAGAAAAAAAAAAGAAAGGATCGCACGATCCACTTGGCTTCACGTTAAAGCGTAACGCCTCCACTTTGACAGCGAGTGAGAATATCTTCTTCTCGAGAATCGTAGAAATTCCTTTCACGTTTACCAACTATCGAAACCTATTATTGAAATTTTCTCTCTGCAACGATGTACCATTTTTCTTTCCCCCACAATTTCATTGGTCATGTTAAATATTTTTACGTCGTTTAACCCTGATATCCAGCACTCGGTAAAACGACGAACAAAAATCTGTAAGACGAGTTACAAAGGATCATTGGAGGGGTGAGACTTCAATCTTTGAAATGAATGACTAAGTGGAGCTGCGGAAAAGAATTTTCAGACGTCGTTACACACGTTCGAACTTTGACAATTTTTCGAGAAAAACCAAGCTCGCGACTGTCAAAGCGGAGGCTTCCACGCTTTAAAGTGGATCGAAAGTCGTATGATCCTTTCTTTTGTGTTAAGTATCAGTTGAAATTATCGACGATTTTTCATCGTACATTCATTCGTACAGTTACGCTCTCCACTGTACCCTGCCCGTGATTATTATCACGAAGATTATCGGCCCATGTATGATTTTCGTTTCAGTACAAAAGCGCAAATAAAACATTATTTATTCCTTCGAAATGAATCTATCCAGTCCAAGTGTCGTATCATACGCGAAATATGTGTGAAACGTACGCGCCATCTTTCTGTCCAAGAAATATTCGTGCGCGTTCAACCAGCAACTTTCCTCCAAAGTATAATTTTACACCGCGTCGAGTGGAAAAAAAACCGTTTTCACCTGTCGAGTGAATCCACGATCCATGTTTCTCACGCGTGAGGAGAAGAAAACGCGGAACGAGATGTAAAAATGATCGAGAGGCGAGAACAGGCCAGTGAGGCAAGCCAACTTGTTTTTCCTGGCTTTCGTTCCCAATTCACTCGAAAGGGGAGAGGGAGAGACAGAGAGAGGACGATTTTCGTCGGCACACGAGCGACAGTTCGATTCTGCTTGATGAACACCGACAGCCGGCGTTGACTGTCGTTGACAGAACCAGATAACTCATCGGGGGGGAGTGTAGAGAGTGACGCGGCTCTCCCCGTCGTTGAAAAAGAAATGTCAGCCATTCTGCCGCATCGCGACTCGCGACATTAATTAAAACATCGAAAAATTAAACATCTGTATGGAAACAAGAGCGTACGTGTGTGAGTTTCGTGACGATTTAACGGGTGTCTCGACGCGAAAGAAGGGCGCAAGGAGAGAGCGAAGGGATCCTCGATAATGACGCGCTTGTTTCGTTGGCGAGGCACCGTCTGCCTTTGAAGACAATGACGGGTAATTGCGCTCCTCCCTGGGCAACAGGTCCTCCTCTCTGCGCCGCGTCTCTGACGGAAGGGGGCGCGAATTACAGGAACGAGCGCCTCGAAGAAGAAGAAGACCGCCAGTCTTGAAGATAACTTGCTTGAATTTTCTCGATAAATTGGATGGCGATAAATTTTTGCAAAGTCTGCGAAATCGCGAGAAAATCAAGAGAGAGACGGAGAGAGGAGAGGTGTTCGTCCGCTCGGTTGAAGAAGCACAAAGGGGGAGGGGGAGAAAAAAAGAGGAAAACAAAGGAATTGCAATTAATCGCAACAACGAATATTCCACATGATAATTGCCATTCAAGTGTCAAAGCCACGTTGCACCCGGTGGACGAGCGAACGTAATTGGCAATTGTTTCGACGAACAACATTAGAATTACGTAAAGCGCAGTTTTCCAATCGTGAGTGCAACGTTTCGCGACTTGGATATTTTTCCGATACGTACTAATTTCGAGTGACGATCGAGGAGAGATCGAGCGAAAATCCAACAACAAGTTGAATTTGTTTCTTTTTTTTAATCAAGATATTGAAAATCGTCGATACAAATTAGAAACAAAGAGAAGAAGAAGAAGAAGAAGAAAGATGTTGGTAGGAGAAAGAACGAAAGAGAAAGAGAGAGAGAGAGAGAGAGAGAAAGACGATGAAATACCTCGTGGAAGGAGCTTGCGGATATTCGAGATGCGATCCAAGGTGCAGTCGGCGACGGTTGGCGAGGGGCTGGTTGATTATGTCGAGCAGCAGCGAGGATCGGTGCTTCGGCGGCAGAGTGACTGAGCTTGCAAGCACGCGACCACTTTATATCGGAGACGGGGACTGGGTCGGCGGCGTTGGTGGTGGAAACGCGTTGGGCGGTGGTAAACCCACCCCTTTCCACGGTCTTTCGACGATCACGCGTCCCAGCGACGCGGATTTCGACGATATTTCGTCGCACAAAACGAAGAGGGCTTTTCCAAGCTCTACGTCCCAGCGGGGACACCACCCGTCCCATTCGTCCGTCCGCGCCAGATTGAACGATTAATTCGATTAATTCCAGTGTACCGATTCACTCCCACCACCACCCCCCCCCCCTCCTCCGTCTCCCCCGAGACTCGTTCGAAAACCGTAACGAGAGCAACGAAGATTTACTTTTTCGAAATAAACTTTTTCGGCTTAATTCGACGAGATTCGAGCTTAGAATTCTTTTTTTTTTTTTTCTCTCTCCCGAACAACGAGCAGAAATTATCGCGAGTTCTCGAAAACAAATTTTTCCGCGATTAACCACTTGCGCTGGTTTGCGGACCATAACGAGTGACCGAACCGTACACAATAATTCGTCGCTACTAACTCGCCGATATTGATATCACTATAGATAGAAATTATTAAGTAATAGATTTATTAGTTATCTCGCCTTTCGGTTATATTTAAGTATACTAAAAAATCTCGACGTGCGTAGCACGTCATTCCAAGCGCAAGAGGTTAACCACTTACATTGACAATTGGTCTGCGGACCATAACGAGTGACCGAACCGTATACAATAACTCGTCTTCTTTTTGAATTCATCGGTATATCACTGAAGTAATAAATTTATTATTCGTTTTGCTTATATAAATAAGCTTATATTGTAATCATGATTATAATAATTGCTAAATTATATTACAATTGCTTATATAAATTTATTATTTATTTTGGTTATGTTTCAATATACTTGCAACTCGTCGGTGTGATATCACTGTAGATAGATAGAAATTACTAAGAAGTAATAAATTTATTACTTATTTTGCCCTTAGGTTATATTTAAATATAGTAAGAAATTCTCGTAGCACGTTATCAAGAGGTTAACCCGTTGCGCTGGCAACTGGTTTGCGGACCATAACGAGTGACCGAGCCGTACGCAATAAATCGTCGCTTTCTTTTTGAATTCGTCGGTATGATATCACTGAAGATAGAAATTATTAAGAAGTAATAAGTTTGTTACTTGTTTTGCCCGGGTTATACTTAAATATTCTTAAAACTGAGAAAATATTGCAATTTTGAGGTAAAAAATTCTCGACGTGCTCATTCGAGCGCAAGAGGTTAACCGATTCAATATGGCTTCATCTTTGCCCACTGTGCCCCCGTTAAATGAACAGTTTAATCGCGAGTACGCTGTCAGTGAACGGGACAGCTACGACGCGAATGCCACTTCACCGGTAATCAATTGGTGGGAAGAAATCGTACTTTAACGTGGTTCATAGTAACAATGCTTTGTAAAATTGCACAATGATACGATTTCGTACGAAACATTTCAAAACGAGGGTAAATACCTACGTAGCAAATTTTACAACGACAGCGACTTTCTCGTCGTTTGTCATTTTTGGAACGAACAACGCATTTTCTTGTTGCGCTCTTTCGATCACAACTACCGGTACAAATCGAAGGGAAATGCCTAGCAGTCGGCACGAGGATTTTTATCCAAAGACTTGGTAATAATTTTAACCTCTTGCGCTGGAATGACGTGCACGTCGAGAATTTTTTATCCCAAAATCGCAATATTTTCTCAGTCTTAACTATATTTAAATATAATCTAGGCAACGACAAATGATAAATTTATTACTTAGCAATTTCTATCCAGTGATGTCATACCGACGAGGTCGAAAAGAAAGCGACGAATTATTGTGTACGGTTTGGTCACTCGTTATGGTCCGTGAACTAGTTGCCAGCGCAAGGGGGTTAACAAAATTGTCACCGCGATACTTTTGCAAAATTTCGTCTCGTCAACGTACAGGCGAAAGTCGACGATCGGAATGTCTCTCTGTTTCGAATTTGCACAAACGATATAAATTCCAAACTGATACGTCCAACGTAGGAAAGAAAAACTTTTTGTACCACTTGATGGTTTTCCTTGTAGATTCGATGTCACTTTTATCAACTACTCCCATCGAATAATTACAGTCGACTACGCACACTGGTTTGCGTATTATTTCTCGAGTTTGGAAATTCTTCTTGTTGATTTTGACAAATTCAGCGGTGTGGAAAGCAGTTGGCACAAAAATATCGCTCTTATCGTATCATCTAAGCGCTAGTAAATTGTCCAATGTTCGAAATTTAACCTCACTTTTTTTTTCAATTTGTCATTCATTGTAGGCATGTCCCTTCGATTTTTTTCAATACCACGCGTGTTTGTTAGATTTTGATGCACTAGAGTAAAACGAAAACAAAACTAGTATAATAATTAATAGTACAGAAAGACTGTAGTCGTCCTTAGTATCGGAACGATTAAATAAATATTGCGTCGCTTCGAAATATATGTAGATACCTCGAGCTCTTCTTCATTACGACTGACAAAGGTATTCATAATAAGCGATCGTTTCGTCAAATCAACGATGCTCGAAATTCCAGTATAGTATAGCATGTATAGCTTCAACACGATCGACTTTACGTCCTCTAAATTTCCAAAGTGGTAGCAACGTCGACAGACTCTTCTCAATTTTTCGTCGAACAAACTCGAGACAAACAGTCGCGATCGCGTGAACGATCGTACAATACGTACGTGCATTTATAGGTTATATTTTCAACGCGCGGTGACGCATGGAGGATCCATCTATCCAGTGTCAGTCGAGTGGACGCGAACCGACAGAATTGCGGGACCAATGCGGCGGCAGCTGGTCGAGAAATTCGCGGTAGCAAGAGCCAGGAATGTCTCGTCCACCGAAATATGCCAAACGGCATGTCCGCTCGACGTATCGCCGCAGGCTTGACTCTTGGCCACGAGATGATCACGATTCGTCCATCATTCGGCCGGTGACTGAACGTTACGCGTATGGTGCCCCGCGTTTGCCCCACCGCTCTCACCGATTTTACGCGCGTTCAGTGGATTCCTGTTCTAATCGAGTTGTGCTGTTGTTGGGCCAGTTTCTCGCTCGACGAGGTCGCGTCCATGCAGAATCCTGCCTTCCACGATTGTTGCCTCAAATACCATCGACTTAACCTCTTAGCTACTGAACCACGCTTTAGTGGTTCTTGTCTGTTTGTTTAATGTCTTTTTGAACGTTACGCCATTGTACGTACAATTGTTTCGGCGCACTTGTTTCTCAGAGTCAGTCGAGGAGAGCTGTTATGCACATACTTGTACGTATGTACGTCGTTGTTACGGTTTTTCAAATTCTTTATGGAGGAAAAGCTCGAGTTTATTTGTTCTTTCAGTTTCGAAAATTGAATTTACTCGTTCTTTCAATGTTAATGGTTGAATTTATTCATTCTTTTCAATTTCAATAGTTGAGATTGTTCATTCTTTCAATTTCAAAAGTTCAATTTATTCATTCTTTCAATTTCAAAAGTTCAATTTATTCATTCTTTCACTTCCTAACATTGAATTTGTCCATTCTTTCAATTTCAGTAATTGAATTCATTCATTCTTTCAGTTTCAAAACTTGAATTTATTCATTCTTTCGATTTTAAAACTTATAGTGCCTCACTGTTTCTCAATTGAAGAGAACTGTATACATTGTTATGCTGTTATGGTTCTTCAAATTCTTTACATGGAAAGAACTTAAACTTATTCGTTTTCAAATTTAATTTTGAAACTCATGGCGACTCACTAGTTTCTCAGTCTAGGATGCTGTTATGGTTTTTCAAGTTCTCTATGTAGAAAGAACTTGAATTTATTCACTCTTTCAACTTCAGAACTTGTACTGGCTCACTATTTCTCATTGTCAGCCAGAAAGAACTGTGTAAATCATTATGCTGTGGTTTTCCTAAATTCTTTAAATGAGAAAAACTTGAAATTATCCATTGTTTCAATGTCAAAATCTACAGTGACTTAGTCGAAGAGAGTTATACACACACTGTTATATCTTTTATAATTTTTCAAAGTCTTCATAAAACGAACTTTAATTCATTGGTCTTTTCAATTTCAGAACAGTTCGTTCAAAGTTTATTCTACCAAAGTGATCAATGTAGTGCAAAGCACCGCAGATAGAAATTTCATTATTAAATTTTTCTTCTTTTTTTTACACAGTTCGCGCTTAACTTTATATTTATTTTGTATTTATTTTAAACCACAAGATAGGTCAAATTTGTGTCACCTTTATCTTCGCGATAAATCCTTGCCGCAAGTTAAAACGTGAACGCGTTCATTCGCAGTTTTACGAACAAGGACACCGGCTGTTCGTCGTTCCGTCGGCAAGAACCGCAACGTAACAACGTTAATGCCTTTACGCGTAGACAGCCTTCCCGAAGATGCGACGCGTGTGGTTTCGTGGGAAACAATATCCACGAATCGAACAGAATTGAAAATGCCTTGTAGCTTGATCTCTTCGTTCCTCGCCATCGATCCCCGCCATCGAAGAAACACTGCTACGAAACAATAATAATATATAATAATTAATAATAAATAATAAAAAATTATTATTATGGTAATATAATACAATAATAAATATAACAGTAAATAATAATATAATAATAAATAAAGAGGGGACAAAAATTGAAAAAGATTGATTCGGTGTACTGGCTGTGGGGCGATCGATAGTCGATAGACCGCGACGTGTAATCGACTCGACGACTAGAAATGGGCCATCAACGACGGGACTGCGAGGAGTGGGGAGTGGAGGGGAGAGAAGAGTGGGGGGCGTGATCGCGCGAACGACGACGATAAAACGCGATAAAAGTTGCGGGTTAGGTTTTAACGTTCACCGCGGCGCGACGCCTCTCCCAAAGGAGAATTTTACTCGCGAGTGTTTTCTTCCCTTCCCCTTCTTCCTCCACTTTTTTTTTTCATTCTCGATCCATTTCTTTTCTTCTTTTCTCTATTTTCTTTTCTTTTTTTTCTTTCACTTGCTTTCCGAAAAGCTGCACAAAGCTCCGTCGTTTAATATTTATGCCGGATGTTCCAAGGCTGCTTTCTATTCGAGCGGGGCGCGAGCAAGAATTAGACGTATTCTTTCGAGCGGAACGAGGTTAGCGTCAATCAACTTTCGCGCGCGCAAACTATCCCGCTCGTGTTTCCTCGAGCTGGGCTTAAATAACTGCCATCCGCAGAAGACCGGGCGAACGGTAACAATTTAGTTGCCGCGAGACTGCAAGACTGCCGCTTGAAATTATCCACGGATATTCCGTTGTCCAATATACGCGGTGTGACTCGGGGGCGGGGAGGGCGTTAATATATTCGGACGGTCGATTTAAACTGTTATAATTTCGTGAAAATTAGAATTGCGACAAAGTCGATAACTCCGTGGCTGGTTTCCAAAGCTCTCGGTGCCTTTGTATTTCGAAATATACATACAGGGTAGGCCAAAAAGTTTCTTCCCATCTATTTTGATACAAAATGTCAAGATATCTGAGAGAAAGCTAATTTTATTGATATTAAATTAAATTCAAGCTCAAACGTGATTTTCGAAAATTATTTCCATGTTTGCGAATTAATGAAAAAGTAATGAAAGAATCGCGGATTTATTTTAGGGAGTGACTTTTGGCCCACCCCGTATATCGTTTTACGTCACACATACCGGATGAGCAGAGATACTTTTGTTTGTTCTTGAAAACGTTATAAATCGTCGTAAAAAGATCTTTTCTAATTGAATCTACGACAAGTTTGAATGATTGAACTTTGACTTTGAGTATTATCGAAAACGAATGTAACGACGATTCCTTGAATTCCAAGCTCAATGCTCAAAGTTCGAGCAAAATAGCGAAAAGAGATCGTACATCGAATTCTCGAAGATCGTTAAAAAGGAGAGACTTTGATCTTCTAATCCATCGTAGATTCACTCTAAGAAAGAAACGTTTTTTTTCTAAAGGTTATTGCGTAACAACGTTTCCTGCGACGAGGTGTAGATTAGGTTAGGTTAGGTTAGGTTGAAAAAAAGTGTCTTCGTTTTTGCCACCTCGTAAACACATCTCGAAACAAGACGAAACGACGTATTTTGAAGATAGAAATCTCGAGATTCGTTGATCTTTTTTTTTTTATTATTTACAAAAGTTGCAACAGTCTAAACTGCCAGCTTTTATTGAAGCTTGTGTCTACGAAGTGTATCTACGCGGCATCGTAGTATCGTGTGTATCTACTTGCCCCTTTGACTTTTACCATTTTAACGACGAGACATTTTACTTCGCTACTACCGGGTTTCTCTTACGTCGTCGTGTGCGTTGAATCGTTCGTGGATGCGCGTGGCGGCACGCGTAAACGGAATCTTTATTTCCCCTTTGAGCTCTCTCCAGCGTCGAGCGCTCCAACTGCACGCGCCCAGCCCCGTCGTTCGTCGATAAAAAACCGGACCGCTGGAATTTACATTGACATCGTATTTTACATCGTGTGTGTATGTGTGTGTGTGTGTGTGTTAAACAAGGAATTTCGCAGCAGACGTTGCGGTATTTCTCGCCGGGGCTGGCGAAAATTCAACAAAAATTCGATTTTTAAAGGTCGATGTCGAGAGCACGTCGTCGACGATCAAGGTCGCCTCGGAGTCCTCCGAGTACGTTGAGTAAACGAAGGTAGAAACGAAAGAAAACAGGACATACCGCAACGACCAAATTAAAAAAAAAGTATATATATATATTATCGTTTTAGAAAATAATAAAAATGAAAAAAAAATATATATATATACATATGTTTAATTAGAAAAGTAATGAAACTTTAAAAAAAATATATATATGAATAAAATATTGATATGTAAATAGATATTTCAAAAGTATTAATTTATGACAATATATATCTATTAAACTTGAGATATATAATTACATATATTATTATATATAACATTAATATATATTAAACTAATAATATAATATATATTATGTGTTTATATTAAATGTATATCATATTATAATATATTTATATAATAATTTAAATACATATATAAATAATTATTATATTAATTATAATTATATATATATATATATAAAAGGTGCTTCTCCAATTTTTAATCGTATTTTCATACATCCTGAACGAACAATCGGGGCAAGATTCGACGTGTCGATGGATCAATGGATAACAAAATATCCTTCAACGACGTTCGTTTTTACGTAACTTAACGAGCAGTTCGCGATTAGTTGACCGTCTGTCGTTAATTAAACATTTTCGTAACGACGTTCTAACATCGTCGTCTCCCTTCGTCGACGCTACCACGCTCGTTCCTTTTCTCTCTCTTTTTTTTTTCTTTTGTTTCCTCGAGCAACGACACGAGTTTCACGATCATCGAAAGAGTCACGTGAAACAACAACAGAGAGACTCGTTATTCTGCAGGTTATCTGTGTTACACTAGCGTGGCAATTCTACGCGAGTACGTCAGCTTGTCGGTATCGCGTGTCAATGTGACGATTGTGTGTTTAACGGGGGGGCGAGCACGCGACGATATCGCCGCGCAATTGTTATCTTTCGACAGTCGACGATCTCGTCTCGCATTCAGGGAACGAGCCGGAGAAGAGTCGACCCAACCGCAGTAGAACGTATCGTTGCACGATCAGACGGGAGGAGGATCTCGCGTCTTAATGCCTTGTCGCTCCTTTGCCACGCGATCGCTGCTTCTCTTCCCTTCTCTCGTCACGGGTTATTGTGACGCTGTAACGATACGTACTCTCACGAAAGTGTCATGGCAGATCGATTTCACGCCGACGAACGTCTTTCAAATTTCTTCAAAGTGTCACGAGAGACGTTCGAACTGTGTGTTTCGTCCATGTACAGTGTGTTTAATCTATTGACTAACGAGTACACTCGTTGTGAAGTAACGGTGATTTTTTTTTATGTAACGACGAGTATACTCGTCGTGTGAAAAAAGTAATTAAAATTTGTTGCTTGAATTGGACTTTTTGTGAAAGGTAAAACATATTTGTAAATTTTAAACATTTTAGAATATTTTGAGGTTAGACTAGTTTTGTGTAACGACGAGTATACTCGTCGTGCGACAAAAGTAATTAAAATTTGTTGCTTGAATTGGACTTTTTGTGAAAGATAAAGCATATTTGTAAATTTCGAATATTTTAGAATATTTCGAGGTTAGACGTGATTAGAGTATACAGTTTTAAGTATAGTTTAGAGTATCGTCGCGTGAAAAAAGTAATTATAATTTTTTGCTCGAATTAAACTTTTCGTGGAAAATGAAACATATTCGTGAATTTTAAACAAAATGGTTCCTACATCCAATTCGAGAATGAGTCATTAACAGTGACTTTTTTGCATTTCTTTCAATGAAACATTAACCTTCTAATTGTTTTATTTTTCTTTCAGGGTTGTCATGTTCTCTGGAAGCTTGTTCACAGCCAAATTAATGGCTTTTTACGCTTCCTCCACGTCAAAAATGTGAACAATAAGAATTGTCACAAGGATAATAAGAATAATAAGAACGTGTCACAAGGCTGAGGGGGCATCAGGATTTCAGAGATGCTCAGGTGAGGCATGGCCAAAAATGAGTTGGGAACCACCAGGTAAGGTACTACTTTTCAATATGTGCAACATCTTTCACGAAAATTATATTTTTTTCAGAAAAACGGCATCCACTGGTCTCATTAAACACACGTTGGACCTTGAACACCTACGCACACGTGCTCCTTACTGATTATTAATCTTCTTCTTTCGCAACGTTTCACGGAATAACAATAACAACGTCTCTCGAGCAGAGTGAAAAGGAAATGACGCCAAGTCGACGTTACGTAACCGATGAAAAAAGAAAAAATAGAAGAAAAAGTTAAGAAGACGAGGAAGACGATTTGCGCGAGCTGATAATTAACCGGAGGCAATCAAAGGAATGAGAGAGTGGTCCTCCCTCCGTCTTAGGGGTTGTCTTGTCTCCCTTGACACCACGACGTCGAAACTCGGAACGAAAAAACCGAGGAGCAGCGAAATCAACGAGGAACGCGGAATCGACGCGACGTTAGTAATTACCCGATAACGAGGCGGAGTTTCGGTCCGTTCCAGGAGAAGAGAGAAACGATACCGAATCGATCGCGAAGGAAACGCCATTCCCGCGATCAAAGCTGCTATCCCCGAGCGAGATTGGATCTCTCTTTCCCCGCGATTCCCGCGGGGAATCGTTGAAAAGAAGAGAAAAAAAAGAAAAACTCCTTTGAAAACGTTTCGATTTCTCGCCTTTGTGCTTCGAGGGGAACGAAACTCTGGGCTCTGAAATTTCGAACAAAAACGGATAAAGTGTAATACAGGGTAATTACGACGCAAGATTGTTATTCTCTCCTGCGTGCAAGACATCTAATTTTTTTCGCAAATTGGCAAGGATATTTTTTATCCGTGAGGGGAGAGTGATCTCGAGAGGAGAAAAAAAGAGAAAGAGAAATCTTCTGGTAGAGTGCGCTCGGTAACAAGAAAGCGTCGGTTTACCGAGGCGGATTGGTGCAAATCGCGTCGGTAATTCCTAATAAACGAGGGAGGAAGTCTCGAAGGGTAGTTTCTTTATCGAAGCTCAAGCCGCGGCTTATCGTAGAAGCTGGTACGCTAAATCTAGAGATTCCTACCTCTTATTCACGGTCGATAAAATCGACTGCACGCTATTTTTTTTTTTTATTCTCTTCCCTCTCTTCTCGATTGCGTTTTCCACTCGTGTTCGATTCTCTCTTTCTCTCTCTCTTACGCGTCGTAAAGGAAAAAAGAACGTTTTTACTTCTTTAACCGCCGAAGATCGCCCTTTTGAGCGACTCCCCTGATTTGTTAAGACGTCAACCTGATATGGAAACGGGCAGTTTTCAAGACCAGAGAAAGACGGTCCATTTCCATCGATCGAGAAACAGGAAGTCGCAATTCGAGTCGTAAACCGAGAAACACGTCGGTCTGATGGCGCGGGAGAAGATCGCGGCGGGTGGCTGAGTGCTACCAGAGAAACCTTTAGGCCGAGATTCCATTATCCGGGCCCGATCAGCCCGAGTATATACGTACACTCTGATCGACTTTCGGTGTCGTGCTCCGTCTTCCCACCGACTTGATTAAAACCAGCGAGCGTTCCCGCGCTCAACGAGAATTCGTCGTTTATCGTCGATTATTCGAATGCCCTCGAATGCCTCAACCTTTATTCGTCTCTATGGACGGACCAATCTGTTCGATATTTTCGTACAGGATTCAGTTACGGGGCACGAAATTGAATCTTTGCAT